>JARKHS020011998.1:0-117921 GCA_030143305.2 Amblyomma americanum
CTCTACCGAATTTCTCTTCTCTAAGGTACGAGATCTGAAGTGGGCACAATAAAGTGGGCACTATAAAATGTGCTGTGAGCTGAACATTTGTGTGTAGACAATTATCAAAGAAGGCATGCTAACCGAACGCTAGTATTTTTTTTAGGGTGAACAATTTCATATGTTTACGGCATCTCTGATACGTGTCCTCTTGAATTCGACAAGGATGTCATTTACCCGCGTTTGTTCCCTCATCCGCTCTGCCCGGTTCCGGTTCATTAACGTTACGGCTGTCATTTTTATATCCATAGCTCGCCGCGTTGTCCTTAAGCTGAACTCTTTTCGTTAGCCTCCACGTTTCTACCCCGTAGATGATTACCGGTAAGATACAAGTATTGCATACTTTTCTCTGGAAGGATGTTAGTAAATTGCCATTCATCATTTGCGAGAACCTGCCGTATGCGCTCCACCCCATTCTTATCCTTCTAGTTTCTTCCCTCTTATGATCCGGATCAGCTGTCACTACCTTCCCTAAGTAGACGTATTCCCTAGCCACTCCCAGGGCCTCGCTAACCAATTGTTAACTGTTGTTTCCTTGTTGAACAATACTTTGGTTTTCTGCATATTAATGTTTAGAGGAAAAAATGGGCTTGGGCAGGGCATGTGATGCGAAGGCAAGATAACTACTAGTTCTTAAATGCAAGGGAGTGGATTTCCAGAGAAGGGGGCAAGCGTAGCAACGGGCAGCAGAAAGTTAGGTGGGCGGATGAGATTACGAAGTTTGCGGGGACACGGTAGCCACAACTGGCAAAGGACAGGGTTAATTGGAGCGACATGGGACAGTCATTCGCCCTGCAGTGGGTGCAGTCAGGCTGATGATAATGATGTTGGTGATCATGATACGGCTCCAGTCAGTGGTGTTCCTTTCGGGGAGAGACAGAGAGAAAAGAACATTTATGCGATGAACTTTTTTTTCTTTTTGAGGTAGCCACCGCGGTGGGTCAGTGGTTGTGGCACACGGCTGCTGCCTCAAAAGACGCGAGTTCAATCCCATCTGCGCCGGTCGAATTTCAATGGAGGCGAAATTCTAGACGCCCGTGCACTGTGCGATGTCAGTGCACGTTAAACAACCTCAGGCGGTCGAGATTTCCGGAGCCCTCTACTACGGCGTCCCTCATAGTTTAGTCACTTTGGGACGTTAAACCACCGTAAACCCTTTTTCAGGTAGTTTAAATTTAAAATCTCAGGTTCTGAATCTGTGGCTATAGCACAGAAATGGTAGGTATGTCCAACCCATTGAACCCTTTTATCACCACGCGATGCAGTGCTTTTGGGGCGGCATCTAAGCCTTTGTAGTGTCACGCGCTCCTGTTATTTCCTATGATGCTAGTTCAAAAGAGCAAACACTGCGTGCATTTCATCAGCAGGAAAAGCCAAAATGTCGCTGAAGTTGATGCTGCCCCAGGAACGTATTCAACGCTTAGAAATAAAAAGACGGGTACCAGATAACTTCATTGTGCATGCTGTATGGTAACACTGCAAGCACCAGTGGATTGTATAGTTTCATTGATATGTTTTCTTTTTCAATTGTGTAATAAATGTTATTGGATACACCCGGCAACCCCGGTATTTGCTCAGGCCGACAGTGTGATAAATTAATAATATAGCAGTACTGAGTCCTTAGAACTTACAGTTGCTGCGCAGTGGGCACGGGGAGCGGAAGCAGCGTACAGGAACGCACACCATTCCGAGTGGGCACACGCGTCCCTGTATATGGACGCCAAAGTATGAGAGCAGTTCGCTTGCAATGAGAATAGCAACTTGAATTTGCAGAATCTCAACAAGTGCATGGAGCTGACAGTTAATAGTAAACTACCTGTCAGTAAATACTGTAGCATAAAATATGAATATTATCCTCATGGTAAATCTTGTCAGTGTGTTAAAATGTGCTTGGTGCAAGTAAATTTTGGATCCCGCAATGCACATGCGCCGAAATATCAACCTCAGTAGAATAATTTGTTTTACAGTTTGTTTGCATTCTAATTTTAAAAATTAACTTCGTTCGATCCTCTGTACCAATGTATTTCCGCATTCCCTTGATTAGGCGAGAAATCTGTTCACGCGGAAAACCATTCTGGACTCCATTATTAGAAGGTAGCTCAAGAAAGGCCGGATGCAGTTCGGACTTCGGCAAATGCACAGCAGTGACGAAGGCAGTGGATTACAAGAGAGTGAAAACGATTAATAATAGAGGAATTTATTTCCCGAAGCCAATTCACTGCCCTGAAGTCAGGATGAAAGCGGGCTGGCCTGGTAACGCGACGGCAGCATTTCGGAACGCGTGCAATCCGTCCGTGAGCAGCGGGCAGTACAAAAAAGCATACATTTATTTGTATTTTCTTTCTTTGCATACTGCAGGAATCTCTGTGCCACGTCACAGGAAAAATATGTTTACATCAGAAATTCCCAAGCTCACTCTTCAAGAACAGAGGATCAGATTCCTTTCTAAGAAACGGTTGGCATTGGTTGTACGTTATGAACTGCTATGAAGAAACACGTCAGACTTACATTGCAACTGCGCCGGAGAATGGGTGGTCCGGGCGGTGCTACTTTTCTCTGCGTTCCTGAAAGTGTGACTGAAATTGAGGAAATGGATAATTGTGTTTATTAGTAACATGTGGTGAATCTGGAAAGACTGCGTCCATTATCAGACAAGAGACCTTGCTTCCTTCTGTGCACGTTTGGAACAGTCAAGAAGAGGGCTTATTTGAGAAGTTTTAAGAAGTTTTGGCTTAGTCGGGCTAGTTGGTGCATGTTGACGGAAACGCCTGAAGCGCGCTAACGTCAAGAACAGAGGCTCATGCGCTGTGCATTTATCTAACTGTATTTGCCTAATTACACGTCCTGTTTCCGCATTTGCTTCCTCTTTCCGGTACGCGTCAAAATATCATCATGTGCCGCAAGCCAACACCCAGTAAAGACGTAATTGTCGCGAACATGATGAGAAAGATTGGGGTAAAATCGGGGAGCCAACCGGCTGGTCATGGGGCTGTGCGGACCTCACATAATTGTACCAAGTTTCTCCTAGTTGTTAGGACACCTCGAAGCACATAATTGTACCAAGTTTCTCCTAGTTGTTAGGACACCTCGAAGCACTTGCGCACCCACCAACAACATGCACCAGCGCACGCGCGAAGCAGAGGCGGCATCTACCGACACCCTTTCGCACTGTGCTTGGGGCTTACATTTCTCTGTTCCCGTTAGATGGCGCAAAAACAATGTGCGCGTTAACTCGAGCGCGCAGTGGTCGCCCTTGAGATAAGCAGGTCCTATTACCCCTGCGCACTGTGATGTTCTATTGCGGGAATTTTTCTCCGTTGACGAAGAATTTTAGGTCTAAGATTGGACCTAAAATTTTTTTACCAATTTTAGGTTAAGATTAGATCTAAAATTGGTAAAAACATTTTCATGAAGTTTCACGTAAATTTATGAATTAGCGCCAAAATCAGGAACATTTGGGGACTACTGTTCCTATGCCTACACATAAAGATCAAGGGCAGGGCAAACAGCAAAACTGACTTCAAACACAGAAAACAAACACAGGGAAGGGCAGAAGAGATGCCAGCCGATTCTAGCCGTCTGAAAGTACGAAAGTTGTTAACGCTACTACTTGGCTATACTTTGGCGCGCCCTCTTTCCAAGATGGCTGCGAAAGAGAGATAACAGCGGTACAACAATCAGCATTCAGCCCAACAGTGCCGCCGCCTCGCCGAAAGCGGGTTCCTTCTATTGTTGCTTCGTCGTTGGATAACTGGCTTTATCCATAGAGGTGCGCTCATTTATCTAGAGCCCTCGAGTGGCACTCCGCCAAGAAAAAGAAGCGACATGTTAAAACAGGTACTGAGTGTCGGATATCGTGTATCGGTGCGTCCTATTCGCGCCTCAGTGTGTTTGTTTTGCAGCGCTCAGGTCTTAGCGCCCATTTTATTTTAGTCCGAGCATTGCGGTCTTGAGAGTCTAGACCTCATGCTCTGCCCCGCCGCTATGTTCCCTGTTGTGTAACAGAGTGTAACAAAAGTCAAAACAGCGCTAATCTTTACACAAACCACACAGAAGGACCAGGCGGGACGGGTGGTGACTCCAACTTCAAGCGATAGTTGGAGTCAGCGCCCGTCCCGTCTGGTCTTTCTGTGTGGCTTGTGTATTGTGTAAAAATTAGCGCTGTTTTTACTTTTGTTACACAACATTACACCAAATAGCCCAGCAAGAGGTACTGTTAAACGAACTTCCCTGTTGTGCCCCATTGAGAACGTTGGTTCGTCCCGGGAAAAATACGGTATCTTTCATGCTGACTGTTGGTGCGTCACTCGTCGGAGCAAGAACATGGCTCGCGAATCCCGTTGCCTGGAAGGCGAGGCCTCCAATGTTTAGGCGCTTTTTTGCTTCCTTCCATAAAAAAAAATTGTTCTGACTGAATAGAGCCTGAACCCGGATTTACTATTTCTCTCAACACGTAGCCTTAGGTGGTAACACTGGCCAACTTTTCTTAAAGGTTACCATTGTTGAGCATACATAGAAAGCACTAACAGGCGCAACGAGTAAAGCATGACGAATTCCTGCACATTGGCCTCATCAGCCCCTAGAAACAGCAGTGATTAAGGAAAAGGAACTGCAAATAAACTGCAAATAAAATGCTAGTGGAAAATGTACCGAAAAGGAACAATTTTCGGATCTTAATAGAAAATTTTTGCAGTACGTCACGGAACAACCGTGCTTGCCTGCAGCTGTTCTTAAGAGTTCAACTGCAGACTGTGAGGTGGGTAAAATGTTGCTTTTGCTTAAGATTACATAATCGCCACAACAAACACTTCGTAAGCGTGCTCCTATTCTTTTACCTGACAACTTAAACTAAAATGGGAGCCACTGAACTAGTTTCTGATGCGATCAAAGTATAAAATTCATTAGATGCCTCAACCAGGAAGCAAGACATGATGTTCTGCGTGAAGTAGACTGGACGAGAAGAGACACAAAGAAGCAAACACAGAGCACAGAATTTCCAACTGGGATTATTTCGTGAATTCATGGAAGTTATAACGGTCTTCGATATAATAAAACTGTGTACAAACTCAAAGAAATAGTTCACAAGCCAGAGGCGAAGAAATAACAAGGTCACCTGTGCATTAAGACCGATAGAGAATCTTGATGTGATTGATATCACATCAACTAAGATTGATATCACATTTCATGATAGTGATAAAGATGGTGAGTTAATACAGTTGTCACTCCTTTTGGTGATGGCGAACACGTCTTAAGCTTCTCTTCCTCTTTTTGTTTTTTGCCTTCCATAGGAATTTTTTTTATTCTGATTAGGTACGCAGCTAATTCTGTCGCAGCTCTTGTGTAGCGGAGATTACTGCCGGTACCGATGTGCACAGATCGCTTATTATCCAGAGGGCGCTCATTAAAACAGCGGCCAGTTTTTCTTATGTAGGACCGCCCGCTCGACAGATGCATCTCGTAGATGACACCAGAGATGCATTCAGTGAATTATCTCTGAAGTTTTTTCTTGGACGAACTGAATTCCGTTTTTGCTTTGGTCAATAGTGGACACACTTTCTTGAGTTTGCGGGACGCCTAATAAGCGACGCAAATCCCAGAGTTTTTAGTACCTTTCTTATTGTTGTCGGATAAACAACGCAAATGTGGCATGACAAGTGGTGGGTTTTGGTCTGAGCGATCCTCTTTCCTTTCAGAAGTTTTCAGCTCTTGAAGTAGACTATTGCATGTGCTACAGATTAAATGATGTGAGTAGCCAGCAGACAGCGGACGCTCAACCTCATTTTGAAAGCTGGATGATACAGTGGGGCGTGCACGGGATATCTGTGGGGCACCGAGGCAACTAGGCATGATAGTGCCTCGTTTCACTAATTTTGAATGTGCACTTTCCTAAGAGAAAAGACTTGTTCGACCTTGGGTTAGACGACTAACAAACGTGGGCATCGGTGAACTGCAATTTTAGGTCTAAAAAGTGGATGTGGTTGTCCCTTCTCAATTCATCGGTGAAATTCAAACGTTTCTCCTCAGAGGGGAACGTGATGAGAATATTAGTGGCAGCACTATAGAGGTCATTGTTAAAAGACCGCTAAAATCACTAAAATGTTTTTGACATAGCAAAGAACATGTAGTACAGGGTGCCTGGAAAGTTTTTCTAAGCACCTGTAGCTGAAGGCCATAAGATTGTCACGCACAACGCGACCAACAGAGGACCCAATGCATATATTATATTTCTGCACATTAAAGTGCCCATCGTGAAGGGTTGCTGTAGAGTTTAGGCAAAACTCCAACAGCTCCAAAAAAGGTGTCTACTAATGCCAGCTGCATTCTGAAGGGCTATTTCACGATGCTCAACCCTTTCCCTGGTAGGCTTATATATGCAGACCCTCGTGCGGTATCGAATAATAAAGTTAGCTAGGTCAACAGAAAAAGCCGTAGTAATGAAGGGAATTCCTTTCTCCAGAGCTTGCAACATGTCCTTAAGCTGCGGATGTCGTACCGATCATGTTCCATAATTTTTTCGGTGTGCGGTTTGGGAACGGACCAATGGCACGCTGCCAACTATCTCTCTCTTAGCTAAACGGACGTTTTCAGCGGCTTAGGCGCAAAATTTTCTATTGGTATGCAAAATGGGCGCCTCCAAAAAATGTTCAGGAATGACACGCTTTACGCATTAAAAATCGCTGCTACAAGTCCAGAAGACACTAAGTGACGTTTTAGCAGTGTGGTTTGAAATGGACAATCGAGGTCACAACACGGCTCACCTGTTAGCATAAACACGAGGAGCGTTACCCAGGCCCGCGTGGTGGCCATGCTGACGCGCAGGAACTCGGCTGTTTTTCTCTTCCCGTCTGCGATGCATCTGGTGTATTCGTGCATATGGCGCAGCGATCAGAAGCAATTAAACTGAGTGCCGCCTAAGGACGCCCGAGAGACGGCAACCTTCAAAACAGGCCGAGTATTCTTGGCAGTGCCAAGATCAGAAACGTGAGGCCGAGACATCCTCGGTGACCTCTGGCCCTTATTAAGTCTTTACAACATAATTAGCCTGCGACCTGCATGCGTGTATTCATGTTATTGATCTGCATAACTAGAATTTTTTGTTATTTATCACCCCTGTGTAATATGTACGTACCCTTGTCTTGTGGCCGGTCATGTGACTGCGAAACGCCTCCCACAAACGGGCCCTTGAAAATTCTGAAAAAAAAACGCATTTAATGAAACACCAAGCCGGCTGTTATGCATCGAGTTCAGCTATGACGTAATATTCAGTTTTTCCTGTCGCTTGCCTGTAAGGATGGCTTGCCTGGAAGTTCGCACAGTACTCGGATAGTCCTGAAATGTTATTTGAGAGAGCAAGTTGCTGAAGGTGGTTTCAATGTTCGGACAGAAAATGAATGTATATTGTTATTGTTTTTGCGGTGCCGGCCCGGATGTTGCTCAATTTACTGCATGTAGTTGTCAGCATGGAGCGAGGATTTCAGCGCCACATTAGTACGCACTGTCCTCGTATGCGAAGAAGAGCCAGGTGTGGGTGGCGAGCATCGGAAACGTCACAGCTCTTTCAATACCGCCTTCGGCTTTTTCTGAATATTTTGGTGCTCTTGTAGGTCGTACCTGGGGCGCCTAAGGATGAGTGGACCTGTGTTACAGGTAAAATTACGTGCTAGTTGATTCCCACAAAGCTGATTCCCACAATTCCCAACTATGGGGGGGAGGAGAAGAACTTTAATGAAACAATAGAGGTCTGCCTGGTTGTCGGCCTGGCAGGCTACTCCAGCCCACCTATGGAGCACAAACTTGGAAGCTGACGAAAAGGGTTCAGCTTAAGTTAAGGGCAATTCAGCGAGCTATAGAAAGAAAAATGATAGGCGCAACGTTAAGAGACCGGAAGCGGGCAGAGTGGACGTGGGAACAAACGCGGATTAAGAACATCCTAGTCAAAATCAAGCGGAAGAAATGGGCTTGTGCAGGGTATGTAATGCAAAGGCAAGATAACCGCTGGTCCTTAAGGGTAACGGAGTGGATTCCAAGCGATGGCAAGTGTAACAGGGGGCGGCAGAAAGCTGAAATTAAATTAAATTAAGATGAAAAGACGAAATTAGGAGCTTTGCGGGCATACGGTGGGCTCAGCTCGCACAGGACAGGGTTAATTGGAGACATATGGGAGAGATTTTGCCCTGCGGTGGGCGCAATCAGGCTGGAGACGATGACGGTGATGATTAATTTCAGTGAATAGCGCCGTGAGGTGTAATTTAGTTCATAAGCGCTTTCTGGGTGGTCTGTAGGCCGAAGTGAAGAATGGACACCCATGTATCTCAGTAAAGAGTCTGGATTTCAACGCGTGTGAGCAAGTCTTAAGTGGAGTGGAAGGAAAGTAGACTAGCTTTCTTATAATCCACAGCACTCCGCTTCCCTTTTTAAGGGCACATTGTCTTGCAAACAAAGGAATACAAACACGCTTTCATGCGTGGTTGCATTGGTTGCCCAATTTCAGACAATAAACTGAAATGTAGCAGGTAGGCGTCCAAGACAGTCAAAAAGTGCAGGCTTGGCACCTGTCGTATGCAAAGAAGACGGCGCTTTTTGATAGAAAGTTCAAGGCTAATGTGTCCGGAGTGTACGCCATGGATGATGATTAATTTTTGCAAGAAGAGAACATTCTTGACGACGGGCTCAGGGGGCGGCGAGCTTGTTGTGGCAATGGCGTGAGTTGCACAAATGGAGCCGTTAGTGCTTAAAAAAGGCAAATAAATAAAGTGCAGGGCCTTTTATATCTGGCTTCAGAGCGCAGATGTGCGTATTTTGGGGGGAATAGTGCCTTCACTTCACATAAGATTAATTTATGATTTATGGAGGTCCAACGTCTCAAACCGGCTTAGGCTGTGATAGCCGCCGTAATAAAAGGATCCGGAAATTTCGACCACCTGGGGTTCTTTAACGTGCACTGACATAGCCCTTCACATAAGAGAACCATGTTCTACCTCAAACCTCAATGCTACAGAACAAGTTGGGGGGGGGGGGGGGGGGCTTTTTAACTCTTACGACCAAACGTAAACGAGCGGTAATTTTCTTGACGCACACTGACCTCTCATTATGAGCTCGTCAATGACTCAACATTGCGAGAAAAAAAACATCACCGAAACCTTCACGAAAAATTTATCAAATTAAAAACTAGATCGAGATAGATCACCTCACCGCCTGTTTTTTTTTTTTTTGAAAGCGTATATCTGAAGCATCCCTTGCGACGAGGCTGATTTAACTCTTCGAACTTCATGGTCTTTGATGTGGCCCCAGATATCCGGGCTGTTGCACAAACAGCAAATGAAGCCACAGAAAGGCTATTGACTTGAGTTTATCTTGTTGTGTTCGTACGTCAGGTTGAAAAGTAGCGCACGAAATGCGAAAATTGGTTTTAAAAATGCAGGGGATACACGGCGAGGTGAATGAAAGAAAACAATTAGTGAAAGACGAAGCGAAACACACTAAGGAAGTAATAAAGTGCAGCATGTCATCATTGATGCAGTGCCCTAACGCAGGCCATCCAATTCATGATACGTTCTCAGTTTTGCCCAAAAACACTCAATTTAGAGCTACAAGCGGCAGTACTGCTTTGTTACCTTAACCCGCGTTTCACGTGACTGAAAACGAACGAGTTATGAATCGTTGATTAATTTCGGCGTTGATGGTAATTTTTGTCAAATAAACAAACCTATTTTGCACTAATCGCTCTGAAGAGTCCTTTTTCCTGACAAAATGGCCATGTTGTCTTACTGACAGCCGATTGCCGTAAACAAAAACTGGCTTTTAAGCTTTTTGGCGCATGAAAATGGCATATAAATAATCCAGGATCGGGTGTCGTCGGGAATATTAGGTTATATAACGTTAAGCTTAGTTATGCGACTTTGCTTGGCTGGCCCATTTAACTCTGGGGTAGGTGCTATTAGTGAGAGTGAGCTTTTGTGAGAGTGGGCTGTCAAGGTGGGCATATAACCGGGGGCACTTTCTCGTAGGAGAAGACAATGCGTAAAATGGCGTGTCATGGAACGTTCTTGGTAAGGCCTAGAGCCATTAAATGGCTTTTGCATCCTCTCTCCTGTTGTCATCCAGCACTCGTGCTAATTCCTCCAGCCAAAGAATCCTTCGTTCATCTCCTCTCGTATTATCCTGTTCTTTATCTTATCTAAGCGTAGTGATATGATCCTACCTGCAACGCTCTCCAGAGCAGAAACTCTGGTCCTCCACAGCTGAGGTGCGCATTCGAATATAAACGCGCCACCATCCCACAACCAATCCGGACAGGAGATGAAGCTCGGTTACGCGAGGTTAAGCTACGCTGTCATTTATCTTCAAATGGTCGGTACATTCCTTATCAGACATCACGCCATGAGTTGAACGGAGTGCCAGGAAAAATAACGTTTCATTTCGAAATACGATTTTCTCAGCAATAACTGCTTCTTTCGTCGTCGAAAAAACATCAGCATAAGAAGGAAGACTCATAGAATATAGGCTCTTGCTAAGAATGATAATAGGATGAAAAACTCCTCAATTGTTTTTTTTTTCAGGTTTTGGCAAGTAAACAACATAAGACTTAAGGGGAAACAAGGCCACAGATCGCTGCCTCAAATTCTCGATCATGATTAGCGCATAAATGGCGGTGGAACAATTTCCAGCAGAAAAATGGCAATGATATAATCTCACCAATAGCTTACAGCAACGTCAACTCCACTAAATGTTCTGTACTTGGTTTGAGGTTTTAAGTTGTTTTTTTAACGCAGTATTGTTATTAAATATGTGGGGAGAAAGCTAGCTCTACGAAAGTGTTTTCTTGCGATGAACTGCAATTAGTGCGCTCAATGTTCCTTTTTCATGTTGCCCTCTCATTTTTTCATGCGTTGAAGATGACTGCATGCTACTACGCAAGGGCAGAGGATTTATATTCATCTTTGTTTACTGTCATTAGTGTCACGTCCTGCCTTAAGACGGTACTATATCGCCACTGTGTTTTCAGTATCCCTTCGTTTTTGACAACAAGTCGGTCGTCGAGGGCTCGAAGGCTTAATAATTTGTACAAAACAAGAATTGCGTCAAGCAAGAAAAATATTTATATCGTAGAATTCTGTGCATGGCTATGAAGGTTGATCGAGTAAACAAAGGAAGAAAAATGTCAGATCGTAGAATACTGTGCAGAGCTATAAAGGTTGATGACGTAAACACTTCAGTGAAAAGGAGAACACAGGAGCACATGCAAAACTACATTAAAAATTAATACCCTGTAAATATTATCGTTAAACCGAAAAAATGAGGTACAGCGACCACAGCGAATAGCGAACACATGTTGCTAAATGTCTAAAATAGAAATGATCTCTCAAAAAATATTTTTGATATGTAATGACGAACAAATTACGATTGTCGCTTATCTGTGCAGAGGTGGGCGGAATAATATGGAACTCTTCTTTGCCGTCTGTTTGCAAACACCAGTCCTTTTTACTGAGGGATGATCGAACTATCAGGCGCTGCACTCTACATTTAGCATTATTGAAAAAATAAAATCTTGTAAGCATGTTCGCAGAAGCTAAATGCTCTGTAGAACAGACCACCATGCAATAAATCTGCTAATTGATTCCGTGGAAATTCGAGGGATCGGTGCGGCGAATACGCGATGTTTAAATTTTTTTATTCTGTGCCTCCGGAAGGTACCTCAGTCAGAACAGCCTCTTTTCTTTCGAGCTACACGGTCTGACTAAAATTCTTCGGTATGAAAACTCGCCTATAACATTACCGCTCAGCTATGTTCACTGAAATTTCCTGCATTAAATTAGTCAGTAAAGAAACCTACTGCTGTTCTAGATTCGACGCTCAGCTTCAGGAGGAATAGTTTTCATCTATTTTCCACTTCGGAAGTACACAAGCGTTTACAGCGTTCTAGCACGCGTTCTACACGCCGTATTCTGCCCGTGTATATAGTTTTAGCTGGCTAGAACGCTAGTGCATATCTGAGTGCTTTTCTCAATTGACAATTCTACATGAATGAAATCGCTCCCATGCTGACCCCACTTATGAGTGAGCCTGCGGTCCAGCAAAAATACATTTTTTTCTACCTCAGAACGCAGAGCAGTAGTAGGCCTACTGCACCTTAGGGGATTCCCCTAAGCATTTGACCAACACAGTTCCCATTTCGAGTTATTGATCAATTCGCTCTCGCCCTACCATAGGCTTGCCGTGCCAGTTAGCTCAGTTGGTAGAGCGACTGCTCTGGTGAAGCGGTGGTCCCGGGTACGAACTCGGGAAAAGGACGAATTTTTAACTGCGAAGTTTCTGAGAAAGCTGTATAGTTTTCCTTTCTAGCTGTGCGGCTGCGCTCGGGTGGATGTTAATGAGTAATTGCTCCCTTATTGAAGAGCAGTAGTAGAGAACAGCAGCTGCGGAGTAAGCTATGACGCATTTTTTTGTCAACCGCACGTGTCGCTGCGCTATACAACAGAAAAGGCCGCGGAGGAGAACACGTTGCGAAAGGCGGTGGTCACGCTTGATGGGGGCGCGATGGCGGATGCAATCTATAAAAATCACACAGGAGAGGCCCGGGCCTTCACGCACAGATGGCGTGGAACATGTGTTTACTGGGCACAGCTTTACGAGCTTCTCTACGAGGCGAACACGAAAGACAAAACAATTACGCAAGTGCGGCCTGCCGCAGCCTGGCCAGCTTCTTTTTTATCTGTGCGTTGTTGGTTGCTCCCGCATCATGCCTTGGCGCTGTAATCATTTATCTACTGCGATGAGAACTTTTGAGTCAATTCAGGCTTCTGAACACTGCCGGCTCCTAACTGCTAGCCACCACCGAATAAATTCAGCCACATTAAGAATAATTGAATTGAATTTAAGCACCTTATCTATGAAAATAATGTTGGGAGTGAACCTTCCTGTACAGCATGAACTCGGTTTTTGTACAGGCCCTGTGCCATGAAAATCAATGCGGAAATATTCCAGATTCGGAAAATAGTCTTAGAGTGTCGTAGAGGTTCACTGAGAGAAAAATATCAGATCAATCAGCGCTCAACAGCATGCAGTTACAATAACAATAAGGACGAGAACAAAGTATCTTTAATGGAATGAAGTGCAAAATAATTTTTTGTTCTTTGCGGAAAGTAAAAAAACATTCTTATGGGGGTAATACAGCCGCACATTCATACATAAAGATTTCAGATGAAATGACGACTCACAGTGATTAGAATTGCATAAGCAAAGACCAAGGACATCACGAATCGCTGCCAAATTAGGTCACTGTCTTATTCCTCGCATTCATTCCTGACAAACGCTATGCTGTTCGAAACATTTCACGTCTTTATGAGTGTTCCCACGCCATCTTCAAACACTCACGGTGAAACATCGCATCAAGGCAACAGGAGTATGGTGTCCGTCACTACAGCGTACGAGTTGTAGCTCTCCAATAAATCGCGGACTTCGCGAAGCAGAGGCCATGAGGGGCCGAAGTCACCCGCGAAGTCATCCATGCTGATGTCCCAGACGGCCAGTCCTCGCGTATGGCGCAGGATGGGCCTCTTGGCGCGCAGGCTCACCCGGTCTTCGAAGCCAACCCACTGATCATGTGAGTGCGCCACCACGCACCGAGAATACCCGTGCAAGAACCGCGTCCAGCTGCGATTAACGAGAAGTGTCTCTACGACGTCGTAATAGCTGGCCATTCCCGTTAAATTGGTGTTGCCGAAAGGCCTACCGGGACCTATGGCCTGCACACCGATGCGATGGTTCTTGAGACGCGGATGCTTCAGCGTGAAAGAAACTCCGGCCAGAGAAACGCTTAGGACGGCCTTGAAGAGGACGTCGTGGACACTGGTGGCCGCGGTGAGAGTGTCGACCACGGAAGTCAGCCCCACCTGTCCGTGGTGTCTAGCTCTAAACAAAGCTCGCATAGGACTCTGACAGGTCGTCACTGGAAAAGAGCTCGAGTCCACGGTTCGATGCGTGTCGAAAATAACCACGTCGAGCCGATCAAACAGCGACCGAACGTAGTAGCCGTGTCGACGGGTCACCACGTTCCAGGGGACCACCACCGTCATCCGCAGCTTTTCCTTGTCGAAGTAAAGGCGCATCGTGTTCACGAGGGTGCTCAGGTTGGTCCTCGAGGCCATGGTCGGGTACTTCCAGTACAGGACAACCCCGTCCAAACCTCGTTGACGCACCCAGTCGGCTCCTTTGCGAATGAAGGCCAGTCGTGACTTCTTGCTGCTGATGACGGCTTTGAAATCGGGGCTGTCGCCCTCTTCCCCGCCGACACATGCGTACACCGCGATCACGGTGGCTGGCTCAGCAGACTTCAGCCTGGAAAGTTTACGGAGGGCCTCCTCGTCCCGCGCAGGGTTCTTCAAGCGAATGGCAGACCTATTAGCGTCCAGGCCTACTGCGACGTAGACGAGTGCGTCGCAAAGTGACACGGATACGTTGTCGACGTCGAAAGGATACGGAGAGCCTGACGGGAGGCTGGTGTTAAGGAAGCAGAAGACAAGTTTGCGGCGCGCTTCTTCAGAGAGCTTCTGGTAGGCAATGTGAGCCGACATGTTCGGTATCACAGCGCGTTCCTGCTCGCTTCCTTCAAGGGCAGGCGAGGACGGCGACCGAAAGTTCTCTGCTGCGGCTGTCACAACGGCAGCACAGGCACACGCTACGGTCATGACGGCCATCACCATGAATAACGCCAGGCAGAGCTTACTGTGAACGACCGTGTTGTCCGGCACTGGCCGTGGAGGTTCTTCGCTGGGTAGAAAGAGCGGAATTAGCCCCTCGAAGCGGCCCTGACGGTACGAGACGGTGTGGTCAGCCATTGGGTCCGTGTTTTCACTCGGCAGGCCGATGATGTCTTCTTCTTCTTCTTCTTCTCCTCAAGTAATATGAGGTTGGAAGCTCTTCTTCTTCTTCGCAAAAAAGGTGGTGGCCGAATGTCCGCAGTGACTCATTCTTTTTTCTGCGGTGTTTTGCATTCCTTAGGCCCAAAAAGGTTTGACGCGATAAAAGTAAATGTTTTCAAGTTGCCGCAAAAACTTTTAGCCGCTGACCTTTTTCTTAACCTTTAACGTACACATGGGCGGCGCAGCGCAAGCAGTCACCAGTTCGAAAAAACTGGGAGGGGCACCTAAGGTCCGCCCCAAGGATATGACGGAGCAGCGTTAATGGATATATGGCCAAATATACGGACCTGATAGTTTTCCACTTGATATTCATAGATTTCTTGAATACTTTTCTCTCCCGGCGCAGTTTTGCAGCGGTTGAGCGATGCACCAGTGCCCCGGCAGGTGGCTGCCTTAAACACGGCCATCGATGGGCGTCCGCAAACCAGGTTCGTCTTCCCTAGACTAGTCATTAATTTACCTGCCACTTGTCACGGTGGCAGTTTGCTCACAGTCCGGCGGGCAGGTTACCACCGGCCATGTTGGGCAGGTTATGATAACGTCATAAGGTCCCGTGGCCTAGATGGCGGGTAAGCCACTTGCTTTCTCGCTCAAAGCAGGATTTTCTGCAGATCGGGATCCCTAACGCTATCGCGTTAACATACCAGCGCCGGCTGATTGAGAGTGCCCGTTGCATCATGGCGTTCCGCCTAAGAAGCGAAATCGACAACACCGCATTTTCCTCTCTTCGAGGAGCCTCTTTATAATAAAGTTATCCTCATCTTGCTCCTCATTTACAATTCAGACTGAGGAAGAGAACCCGATTAGTGCACGAGCAATGGATGTGTGTCTTGCCTGTCCAAGATTTAAAATATTAGATTCACAAAAGCAAGAACGAAAGGAACATGGCCGAACAGTTCTGTTAAAGCATTTTATTGCAGAAACAGTTTATGTACAGGTTTAATACGGCGATTAAATAGTGCTTCACTCTGCACAGCTTGTTGGTGAGGTTAATACTTGCTTTAAAATGTTTCAGCTGCGCGGCAATGTCACAACTCTTTGCAATGCTCTATCCGAAGAAAATCGGAGCACCTGAAAAACAAAAGGAATAGCTTCATCAACTGAGAGTTTTATGAGATTTACTTTCACAAATGGCGTACTGTGAAAAAAAGAGTGCTTGTCTAAGGAAGCATTCTGATCGAAAAGCCATAATGTCACCTTAAAGTCAAACTTTTCAGGTATGAATGCTCAACAGCAACAGATACAAGAGACCATCTATTAGTTGCAGTTTCTTGTCTATACCGTACTGGAGCCCTTTGAGTGAGTTTAACAGTGAGGTTACTTGCATGGGTCTGAAATGTTTTCCTCTGTTTTTCTTTTGGAAAAAAAAGGAAAAAAACTCCTAAAGAGCATTCGTTATGGCCTGGACACTTTAGTTGTACGCGCATTTTTTGTTTAATATATTTTTCTGTTCTAAACTGTAATTGTGCGATTACAGACTACGGTAAATTTAGGAACACGCCATGCATATCAGAAACCAATCAAGCAATAATAGTTCAACCACTTACAATAGCTTAGGGGCGGGCACGGAAACTGCACGCACCAAACAAAGACGCAACGTGTCCCGAAAGGGCACCATATTCCCTGCGTTAAAGAAAAAGAAGTAAAACGGAGTTGCCGTTTGGATTGAAAAATGTTTTCAACAAACATTGGCACTGCTCACCTTCAATGAGGCGGCGTTTAAAAACAGATTGCTGGCCGTTTAGTATTGCTCAGTTCAAAATATTTTGCGAAAGCACAGTTTTTCGCAGGTGGACACCACCCCCACGTGTACCTCAATGCACGATTGAGGTTTCCAGTGAACCAGGGAGCCAGTTATAACGGTCTTCAACTTTTTCATCATCAATGACAATTTACCCTATGTATGCTGGCGGCCTATGCTGCAGCGCAGCGTTTCTGCAGCTGTGTCGTCAGCACCTGCCAAAATGTTGTCTATGCCAACGCTTGCAACGCACATCTCCCTGGCGCTACCGCCACATAGCTCAGAACGTGAACATTAGTTTCATAGCAGAATTAGTGGACGAAGGAGACGATATGCAATGCACAGAGCAAGAATGTGTTGCAGTTTAACGTGAGGAGTGTTCGGCTGCGGCGACAGCCTAGGTGTATCGCACAGGCGGCAGTTAACAGAAAGTACTTTTTTTTTTCGGTAGAGCCACGTATGAACAAGTAGAGATTTGTCGTGTAATTTATAGAAAAACGTTTTGGTGCAAGGAAGAATCGCCATTTTGCACACTCGCGTTAACACATCGTGACCATTGAACACTCCGTTATTAACTGCAAGGACGCGATTTTGTTTTGGGATGGGCGGCAGAGGACGCTAAAGAAAGAGTTTGTTTTAAAGTCATACAGTGTTCGTTGCCTTGCGGCTTCTCAACCTGATTACGAGCCATACGGCATGTTTTTCCTCATTCGGCTTCATAGCCTGTGGACAACGCGCATGCTGGACCACAACTCTGAACCTTTTGTTTCGCTCAGATACCATGCCAGTCGAATAATGCTCCATCTCAGGGACATTTATGATGAAAGAGACTTTCTACCAAACTGCGCATTTTATCTTGCGAATCCCAGTCGTGCATATTGTCACGGTGTTGGTGACAAGAGAGGACCTGTTAGAAGGCAGGGCTCGGCAGCACGTCCTTCAGTTGGCGAGACGGCGAACTTCAACGTCTTTCAAAACGAGAGCACCACGAGCGTCGTCTTCTTTCCGAGCGCCACGAACGCCACCTGGCATTCCTCCCCTCTTAAAAAAAAACACGCGCAGAAGAGCGCGCGAACACAAGCACACACACAAGCACACACAAGCACAATTAATCACACAAGAGAGGCACGAAGATTCTGGGTGGGTCCCCGTGCCAAATACGGCTTCAGGCGCAAAACATGGACGATCTCTGGACGGGGCTTTCGACGGGTTCTCTGCTGGGAAAGTTCAGCGTCCGGTTCTACCTCGTAATTAACGTCGCTGACGCGCCGCAAGACTTTGTAGGGACCGAAATAGCGGCAAATGAGTTTTTCGGACAAGCCGCGTCGTCGAACAGGTATCCATACCCAAACCTGGTCGCCGGGATGGTAGGAGACTTGTCTGTGCCGGAGGTTGTATCGCCGCGAGTCTTTGTCTTGTTGCTGGGTGATGTGAATACGGGCTAGCTGACGAGCCTGCTCGGCTTCGTGGGTAAACTCCTCAGCGTCAGCAGAAAGATGGTCATCGGTTGCGCAAGGGAGCATTGCGTCGAGCATCGTCTGAACCTCCCTGCCGTAGAGGAGGCGGAACGGTGTGAAACGGGTCGTCTCTTGAACTGCTGTGTTGTAGGCGAATGTCACGTACGGTATGATCGTATCCCAATTCCTGTGTTGTACATCGACGTACATCGCCAGCATGTCCGCCATAGTCTTATTAAGCCGCTCTGTCAGCCCATTTGCCTGCGGGTGGTAAGCAGTAGTTTTCCGGTGGGTCGTCCCGCTTAGCTGAAAAATTTCGGCCATCATCTGGGAAGTAAATGAGGTTCCTCGGTCGGTAATGACGTAGGTCGGGGCGCCGTGCCGAAGTACGATCTGATGCACGAAGAAATCCGCAACCTCGGACGCTGTGCCACGGGGTAAGGCTTTGGCCTCGGCGTATCGAGTGAGGTAGTCTATGGCAATGATGATGTACCGGTTGCCACCCGAGGACAAAGGGAACGGACCGAGAAGGTCAATGCCGACCTGATCGAATGGGGCGCGTGGTGGTGCAATAGGTTGGAGGAGTCCCGGAGGCTTGGCGGTCGGGGCCTTACGGCGCTGACATTGCCGACAGCTCTGCACATAGCGTTTGACAACAGTGGCGAGTTTGGGCCAGTAGAACAGCTGGCGGATTCTGGAAAGCGTGCGAGAGTATCCTAAATGGCCAGAGGTTGGTTCGTCATGGCACGCAGAAAGTATTTCCTCCTGAAGTGTTGTCGGCACGACGAGGAGATACGCGCGCGAACTGGAACCAGGGTTCTTCTTATAGAGCACGCCTCGTTGCAGGGAAAACGACGACAGGTGTCGAGAAAAACATTTAGGAACGGTGGCTGGCTGGCCTTCCAAATAATCGATGAGGGGTCGTAGCACTGGATCGGCGCGTTGTTGGGTTGAGAAATCAGAAGAATTGATAGCCCCAAGGAAACTGATGTCGTCGTCCGTGTCGGGGGTTGCGAGTTCGACAGGCGCACGAGAGAGGGTGTTGGCGTCTTCATGCTTATGTCCGGACTTATAAACAATGGTGAGGTCAAACTCCTGCAGGCGAAGGCTCCATCGCGCCAGGCGTCCAGACGGGTCACGCAGGTTGGTCAACCAACACAAGGAGTGGTGGTCAGTGACCACTTTGAAAGGGCGTCCATAAAGATAGGGGCGAAATTTCGCAGCAGCCCAAATAATGGCGAGGCATTCTTTTTCTGTCGTCGAATAGTTCATCTCTGCGCGTGACAGAGCGCGGCTTGCATAAGCGATGACTCGTTCAACGCCATCCTGGCGTTGCACGAGAACCGCGCCGAGGCCGATGTTGCTGGCGTCGGTGTGTATCTCAGTGTCACCTCGCTCATCAAAATGGGCAAGAACGGGCGGCGTTTGAAGTCGCAGGCGGAGCTCGGCGAAAGCCATTTCTTGCTCGTGGGACCAAACAAAAGGTGTGGTGTCACGGGTGAGGCGAGTCAGCGGTTCTGCGAGGTCAGCGAAATTTTCGATAAAACGCCGATAGTAACTGCAGAGCCCTAGGAAGCGCCGAACAGCTTTCTTGTCACGTGGCAGTGGAAATTCCGCAACCGCGGCCAGCTTGTCGGGGTCGGGCTTCACGCCGTGACAAACCAACACCGTGACAAAATATATATATACATATATATATATATATATATATATATATATATATATATATATAATATATATATATATATATATATATATATATATATATATATATATTTTGTCACGGTGTTGGTGACAAGAGAGGACCTGTTAGAAGGCAGGGCTCGGCAGCACGTCCTTCAGTTGGCGAGACGGCGAACTTCAACGTCTTTCAAAACGAGAGCACCACGAGCGTCGTCTTCTTTCCGAGCGCCACGAACGCCACCTGGCCATATTTATTTCATTTCTTTTTGTTTATTACTTTAACTTGGCACAAACCCACAAACACCGCAAGCACACAGACATCATATGACCCTGCTCAGCGTTGACCCATCGGACTAGTGCTTTCACACGATTATTTCGGCAACCATAAGTAGTCGCTCCACAATAGCTAGTTGCTCACAACAGTTGCTGCGCTAGCATTGGAAATGGTGACGTAATGGCAAGTAAAGCGGTGTCGGCGTTCAGGCTTCTGTTCAGTGCCCAGCTACAGGCAGAGGCCGCAATAAGGACGCGTCACGTACGGCAGCGCTGAATTTACAGTGCAGAAGCGGTTGCTTCAAGGAAGAAAACGACTTCCGTCGAAGGTGAAGCTTACGAAGCACTGTTTGGTGGCATCGGAAGACGCGGGGCAGCATGTAGACGGAGGCAGTACACTTCTTAACTTTCACCAACGATGACGTCACCACGCACTACTCCAAACCAGTGAGGAGAAGCCTGAACACCGCCGCGGTTTTAATCGGCGATCAGGTCACCGTTTTAAATGCTAGTGCAAAACTACTTTGCATGCTTTACCTAGAGGCTTCATAGATTCTAATTCTTGAGTAACCTCGAATTACCAAATAAAAAGCATTTCACCTTCCATTTAATTGTGTTTTCCTTCATGTGCTTCAATTCCTTGTTTCTCCTCACAGCCTGAACATTTTACCTCCTTGAATGTGCGTTGTACCCTGGTTTTTATTTCTCCAACCATTTTCTCTTAGCCAGCTGTCAAACGCTATTGATTAGCTAACGATTAGCTATTGATTAGCTTACGAAGCTGAGGACTGCGAACTTAACTTCAATTCTGCCTCACAGGCTAATATACAAGTAAGACTAATCTCACTCTGCGACAAACTGCCTTTTCTCCATTTCGGCACTTACATTACACCACCTTGACCACCAGGGAAAGAAGCCTCCAAAGAACTGGCCATGCGCATTGTTTACGAGAGCTGGAAACAAAAGCGTAACACGTTCAAACTTTCTCCCGAAAGTTAAACTATTTAATTGGCGTATAAAAACTGAATGTTGCTGTTATCCAGCACAAGTTAGGGAAAAAAACTCTCTCACGCTACAAGCAGCACGGCTGAAACGTTACGCAGAAGCCAAAACCGGATACATGCTTGCTAACCCTCCTAGGTTATACTTAGAAAAACAACTTTCTACATATGCAACTCGATACAGCGTTCCCAATAAGACTGCACTCATTTTTCGTAGCTTATTTTTTGCAAATCCTAAATTTCAATTTAAAAAGTGTTTCATGCGCTTAGAATGTGGCAGTGGTATTTTCTGTGCGAAATCTTGCTTCTCCCGCATGGCACATCGTAAAATAAAATGAGCGTTCCATGATATTGAGTGTTAGTATCATTTAGTGCAATAATAATAGCTCGATATGCAAGGAAGATTAAGTGGGATGCTCATATTGCAATCCAAGTCTACGCGAAATGAGCTCGTCGATTAAAATTCTCTTTATCAACGACAGCATTGTACTCGCTGTACTGAAGAATATAGAGCTTGAGAGGCTACCTTGCAGTAAATCGCCACTGAACCTGCAGCAGTAGCCGGCTGGAGATCGAACCGGGGCGCTTTTCTTTTTCGCCAGCGATAGCACTGGCGCATATTCACGTTTACTTTCTCCAATATTGAAACAACGGACTTGCACATTAATGGGATCAGTTTCAGTTAGTATAGATACACAATCATGTCTGCATGCGAAGCACTTTACTAAGGTATCTGCGTTATACTGGAGGCACAGAGAAGAATCAAAGCAATACTGCTGATCTCAGGGGAAATCTTGTTGACCAACAGAAACTTTCTGTAAGCGGTTTCATACATACTCTAAGTCCCGTATTTTGAGCATCATAGCGGGATGAAAGCAGCCATATATCTTGTGTTAATACTGTAGAAAATATTGTAGGAAAAGATATAAACGATCACCTACCAACTAACAGTAGACAGACTTGAAGGATCCCAGCCGGTTTGATCATGACGCACACCTCATCAAATACGCACCTTCTGAAACAAATGTGCAGGCTACTTTAGTTTTGTCTCCTTCCTGTGTCTGATTTTGCGGCATTCACAAAAGAATTCGCTTAATGTTTGTCTGCCGACGAAAGCCAAGACCGCCCTTTCTGGTTGCGTCTTGCGTCATTTGCCCCTGGAAGCATACAAGCGGAACACATTCATATATGTATATTTCTTTTAGCTATTTCGGGTTTTCGGTTCCGCAGCTACGCTCTGCTGCTCGAAAAACAGCAGAGAACGCCGATCACTTATGCGTAAAAACGTAGCTAATGGCTACTGAAACACGCCCATGCTGACGTGGGGCAAATGATTAGTGATTCCGTTAGCTTCTTTTTTCAAGGGCGCTATTCTTTCAACAACACGCCTTAAAAATCTATGCGGCACTTTAGACAGCGTACGAAATGAGCAGTACTTTGCGTCACTCAGGAACAAGCACTTAACCCGTTACCCGCCCTTCGAAGCTTATATTGGCAAGACTAAACCAAGGCTCGCAGGACTGCATTCCGTCGACTACCTTCCCTAATCGTTCGGTCGCTGATGAGATTTTCCGCCCTTCATTGGTAATGCTGCCTGTCTACGGCGTCGCAATTGGTCCCCTTCCAACCGTGCCAAGGTCAGCTATAAGTAAACGTCCCGGCTGTGATTTTATGCGTTCAGCGTTTAGCGCTTCCTCATTTTCTCTTTGTTAGAAAAATTTTTTATTCGGCCTTTGCCTCCTCTGCGCATGCGCCTATAGCTTATAGCTTCGGGGTCAGCCTAAATTCTGTTTGAATATTACTTTCGTGGCATTCGTTTCTGTAGGGCTTACAGATTGTTCCATAGACTATAGGCACATTTGTAATTCGTTTAATTTTTGTTTTTCTATCTGTTTTGATAATTTCATCTCCTTGTGTAGCGGCGCCCTACCGTGAATGAGACCACACACCTGTACTGAAATTATGAGATATTTTTTGAGGGTTGACTTTCCAAACTTATTAGTCTTTTTGAGAGCTTTATTGTTTTGCACGGTAGAAATGAAGCAGTACGCGCTAGAAATGAAGATACAATCAACCCGTTCGCTTCATTGTAACCTCTTCTCATCTCAGATGAGAATGAGGTGATAATGCTTAGAGCGATGCGCGGCGTGACCAGAAGGGTCATGTGTGGAATCCCATTTGGGACACGGTTAATGCAGCAAGCATAGACGCAAAGCTGTGCCTTTGCTTTGGTCGCTTGATCAGGAAGTACGTGGAGTGTACGTCGGAAGAAAGACGCTAGAGATGGACATTGAAGGAAAGAGGTCACGGAGGCAACCAAGACAAAGTGGAGAGAACTGGTAAAGAGAAACCTTTTGGAACAAAGCTGGCAGTGGAGAAAGGTCAGGAGAGGAGCGGATGGACGCTGCTGATCAGAAACAGCGGTACCGCACATACAAGCGGAATAAGTGCATCGTTGCCAGTAAAAACTCTCAATACTCCCGACCTCATCACTCACCGCATGTTCTCTCGTTTATGGTTATTTCATTTATTATAATATGCTGACCTCCCATCTGCCGCTCCTAGCATCTCTCCTGCTCTATTATTTCGTCCCACACGGACGATTTCCGCAAAGTGCAAGCTATCTTCGCATTCACACTAAGAAACCAAGCCTTACTTGTCTTATTATCTGTTAAATACTGCAACTCCTTGGCAAATGTCATACTTACCCAGATATATTTCCTTGATTTTAAAAGGTAATTTTCAACACTCATTGGTTGCCTTACCTGACTATGGTATCGTTTTCTATTTTTTACTTTTTTGCGAATACAGTGTAGTTTACTCGACCTTTGGGTATATATATATTTTTCCCAATGTATTTATTAACTGATGCCCGTATATATTTTTGTGAATACTACAGTTTTTATTTCCTCTTTACTTTGTTACGCACTCTTTGGACTTTAGGGTATTTGTTACATAAATAAACTAGTAGTGCTCATTTTACGCGAGCTCACTGGTGACGATACGTTTGCATTTTCTGCCGTTGAAAAAGTAGCCTCTTGTTGGCAGTATTAAATGGCACGTGGTGAATAACAGGAAAATAAATTGCGGCAGCTTGTGCTTTTAGTTGTACTTCCGATTGTGATCTCTCATGTACCAATTTGTTTTTAGAGAGCCACATTGCCCTCGAGTTTTAGACTAAAGTCGTTCAAGGAACAGATAGTGCAAAGAGGGCCCTTGCGCCTGCACAGCCGGTACAACGCTTGCTAATTAGAGAGAGAGTGATGAAGATTAATAGCAGATAACTTTATTAACCGACGTCTGTTCACTTGGCCTACGGTGCAGTAGAGAAGGTGTTGGCCGGCAGGTAACATCGGGAAGCAGTACTAAATGAAAATGTCCTGTCCGTGGAAAACCGCCATTAGCGATTACCTGACATTGTTTCTTTTTAACTCTCAGAGAGTTTCTAGCAGGGCAAAGTAAAAATGTTAATTGGTGCGAGCACTAAAAACCCCCTTTTTTTTATCAGGTCAAACATTCATGGCTCTTTTCAACTAGGTGTTATCCTTGGTTGAACCTTAAAGACTGCCATGAAAAAAAAATAGTTTACACTGAAGATGAAACTAGTATGGGAGGGTAAGCTGGCACTGCTTGGCTCTGCGCTCATGAAAGTGTGACTGAGAAAGGAGGGAGTTGGTATTTATGTCTCACAAGTAGCATGTATTGTAAAGGCTTAAATACTTTAAAACGTTTGTTGATATACTAGCGTCTATTGCATACACCATCTTTAATTCATTCGAATATTGCGCAGCGATCTTGCTTATTCGATTCCGGATTTGGCGTAGTATTTTCTTAACAGCAATTTCCGTTTACTACATCCTATATACTGCTTCCTATATATCCAATATGCTTCGTAGAGTGCTTGGCTTCATTCGCCGCTTTTGGTTTGTAGCGACTCGCGTGAGCGCGACATCCTCCGACGCTCTTTCCCACCACACTCTGACTTACGTTCCTTTCTCCCGCGTCAGATGGCTCCACAGCTCTGCGCGCAAATGCGCAACAGGCAACGTAGAACTAGACAAAATCCCTTATGCGCACTTGTTCCTGCGCGCTCGTGACATACGTGGCATACAGAATAACACTTCAGTTTAGATAAGAAGGATGAAGTACACAGGACAGGCAACCTTCATGAAGCTGGTCCTCGTTCTAAACTGTTCTGCTCTAGAGAATATAGCATTCACCGAGCTAGCTCGTTAGCATATCAATTTCTGAGCTCCATTCAATGTCAAACGCAGCACGTGTATTCACCTTGCCTGTTCTGCAGCCCAAGTAACGCAGAAAATCAGTCTCGCGGAAAGTTGGCCAGGTGGTTACTGAAACGCTGTCCTTTCGTTCGGGATTCGGGTGATCTACCTGTACATCACTGAGGAACATTTGTTCAGTGGGATAGATTGACGCCTTGTGCGAGCACCTCACGCCACGCAGTAACCGAATTACATTACAAGAACACTTAACTCGTTAGGGTCACTAATTGGCGCCACCATTTAATATCGACGATTATGTGCAAGGAAGCAGTATGTGCTAGCAACAAGCGTGTCGATGTCTGCGTAAGGGGTGAGCCTAGGAACCGTGAAGCGTCCGTAGGGACCCTTTAGCGCTATCGCGTCATAATATTCAGGTGAACTTGTGTCCCCCCCCCCCCCCAGTTTTTTTTTTTTTTACCGTGGTCCGAATTGCTTACCTCAACTGAATTTCACCCTACACCCCCGCTCCATTCAATCCATCTGCGTATAAATTTATTGATTCAAAAATGAACAGCCTCAACGCCGAAGCTAAGTCGAAATGAACATCAGTCAGCTTTCGTAAGTGTGGCCATCTAGTTTACACGAAAACATTATGTGTGTGCAAAACAGTATTTAGTTTCGCTATCTGCCTTGACAAAGACAAACCGACAATATGTGCGAAATTTTTGAAGTAAATTTCTTATGTCGCTTTGATTAGGTGCCAATAAAAAATGCCTACTTTTGTGCAGTGCTCACAAAGAAAGATTGTTCTAAAAAAACTGGCTGAGAGCTTATGCGTTTGTTACGCGATATCAATCTTCGATACAATTTATGTTAATTATGAAATTTTTGCCAGAAATGGTGACGCATTTTTTTTTTTTTGAGGCAACTGAGAAATTGTGCTTAGGACTCTGAGTTTTCTAGCTGCTCGTCTGAAGGCGCTCAGGTTTTGTTGCGCTACAGTCTGAAGGACAAAGCTAGACACATTAATTATGTTGCTTCATTTCTAAGAAGACTTAAATTGTCGCTTTTAGTTGCAGACAAAAAGGACGGCTTTCTTGTCCTACCCAAAGACTTGTTTGATAAAAAAAGCTGCTGAAGCGTTCCCGTCTGCCTTTATTCGGCGTGAAAAGGTTTTCCTTTCCAGGGTAAAATCAAAGGCTAAGCAAGTTCGCAAACGACTAACTCTTGACAAACTTGTTGCAAGCATAGATTCAACCGAAAAGAAAAGCTTAGACGTATTTTTCGCAGCAAAGACACATCAAGTTGATTGCCCATGGCGGGTAATCGTCACTGAGTAAGGCACTTGGCAGAAATCCCTTGGGCTATTCCTTGAAACAAAACTAAAGGTTTTGACAATTCATGATCCTTTCCTTTTGAAGGATTCCAGAAATGTTGCTGAATGTTTAGCAGCTGAAAGTGGCGCTCTCATGCCTTTTTCAGTCGGTATTAAGAACCTTTATTGTTTTCTTCCACCCGACAAGCTTCTTTAGTGCGTTGAAAGTTGTACTGACTCGTTCGGATCCGTCTCCTTTCAGAATTTTATTGCTATCTCTGTGGCCGGCTTCCTAGAACTCTTGACCGTTTATCTTAACTCTACTTTTGTTTCATGGGGCGATATTATTTTTATTTAAAAAAGGGGAGTGTGCATCGGCTCCTGCATTGTTCCAATCCTAAGCGATATATTCCTCGCCCATCATGACCGACTGCTAGAAGTGCGGCTTTCTTCGTCAGCTGCTGTTAAGGTCTTCAGATTCGTCGATGACTTCCAGCCGTTTTGGCCAGTAAAGAAAGTCCTTTTCCTAATGCCTTTCAGATTTGCTTTCTTCTTTTGAACAGTGCCTCGCACCCCTCGTTCTCAGCTATGAGTTACCTTAGGGTGGATCTTTACGCTTTCTTGACTTAAGGCTATCGAGGGCAGAAAACCACCTTTGTGGTACGAACCTAGAGGGGGCAACTCCCTGTTGCTTTACAGTTCGGCCTACTCGAAGATTGTTAAGAGAAGCATCGTGAGCCTATGCTTCACGAATGCCCTTATGAAATCCTGTCCACACACTATGGGCCAAAGATTCAAAGAGCAGACTCTTCGGCTGGTAGAAGCTGACTGCCCCGAGCACCTGCTGATCTCAGCAGCTGGCTCCCTCTTAAAGAAACTCAAAGGAAGTGAAGGAAGTGCTGGCCCATACCACCAACACAAGGTTGCTGTGGTGCCTTACCTGCAAATCCTTTCTCACAGGCTCAAAAAGATCGGACAAAAAGCAGATGTCCGTGTTGTGTTTTCGGCGCCCGACATGCTATCCAAGCTTTGTCGCAGAGTGAATGCCCCAGCGTTGCGAGGGCCAACCTGTGCAGTCAAACACCAAGCACCTTTCGTACCTGGCGAAGTTGGTGTGGTTTATAAAACTGCTTTGAGGTGTGGCAACGTTTACCTGTGGCAAGGTTAGGTGTGGTAGGTCAAACCGGGTGTTGCCTCAATGAGCGTCTTATGGAGCATTCCAGAAATGTTTACAACATTGTAAAGAGAAACCTGGAAGTCCACTGCCTAAAATGCCCCTCTCGTTCCTGTGAGCGCTTTATCCATGAATGCACGGTCATCGGGAAGAATGCACATCAACTCACACGTGAAATTATCGAAGCCGCCTATATTCCAAAGCTAGGAGAAGATTGTGTGAGCACAATATCGATAGCTCTAACAAAACGGGAATTGGATTTTTTGAGCCAGGCTTCGTTGGAGAAATTAGGTAGTCGCACCCTAACTTCGATGTTTTATTGGAAGGGTTCTGAATGCAGCCTCTAGCTCATATTGACCCTCTTGGCATCGGTTTTCCTCCTGTTTTAATGGCCTTTCTGGCTCTTTTAATGAATTTTAATTTTCATTCCGCTTTTATCAGCCCTTTTTCCGGACCTTTTAATGCGTTTTATTTTCACTCTGCTTGTAACAGCCTTTTGAATTTTTATTTCATTTTTTCATGTTGTTATCGCACATTGACATTTGTTAATCTGTTACTGCCTTTCGGCGCCATCCTTTACCAGCCCTTACCTTTCATTCACTCCCAGGTACAGCATTGTTATCTCGTGTCTTTTCACATCAGTTAACTTTCTGTGGCGTGCAAACCAAACAGCTGCTTCCCATGTTTTCCCGCCCACTTTTCCAATATATACTGTGTCGCTCTGCAATAAAAGAACTAGTTGAAGTCAGAGCTGTGTCGTCATATCTTCCTCTTTCCGTGTCTTAAGGTGCGCTGTCTTTTTTTACAAATTTAAGCTACCAACCAGCCCGTTTGACCACCCTTGCTGTTTCATTGGCACATAATAATGAATATGTATGAAAAAAAAGAAAAGTCGGCATCTTCTTGGGATCGCTATACGAGGAAACAGCATGGAAATCTTGCTGTTTAAAATGAAAGCTTGCCTTGATTCACAGTGAAGTGTTACCCAATAACATGCAAAGCCTGAGGAGTGCCACGGGCTTCATGTTGAGAGTAGCGCAACGCTGGCGTCTAGTCGAAGGAGAGGGCTGTTATGGAACCTCTGGGCTAGGGCAGACCGGACAACTTTATATTCAGGTAGGGCTTCTGGAAAGCGTATTAAAAAATGCTAGCTCGTCTAAACGGTGCATCCAAATGCAAAAACAAGTGAGTGTGCGTTTTATTAACGTTTATTAATCTGCATTGCTCTCAAGAGCGGTCAGAATCCATTGATATTGAAAGGTTTGGAATGTGGTGATTGAGCCTGTGCATATGTCAGCAGAGTGGGTCCCGTCGAGGGAACGCTATCGGCCAGGCGCGCGTATCTCATCGTTCGGAATGCGGTCTCGAGTTTGTCACTACCGACGCCTTTAGAGCAGCACTTTGCAACAATCGACGCATCGCCTGAGCATGGAAGGTAGTCTTATACTTTGCTCTTCTCTAGTTCTCGTTCGTTTTGAACTCACGTACATCACTTCTAGCGAGTGCTCTCTCCTATGGTGGTCTTTATAAAAACTGCTGACACAACATATGAACAAAAACTCCTTAAGATATAAGGAGGGGGAGGAAAGGCAGGGAGGTTAACCGGATGAATAACTGGTTTGCTACCCTGCAGGGGGAAAAGAGGTGAGGGGACAGAAAGATGAAGGAGAAAAGATAGCAGCAGAAAATTAGTCACTACGCAGAGTCACAGCATTCGTTAGTCACAGCCTATCGTGCAGGCCAGAAATCCTCAAGAAGCAGAGCAGTGCGTTGGAGGCCTTCAGCGCCGACAATCGCCACGGCCAGTGGACGAGCATCTTCATTTCCGTCAGTGGGCGCGGATCTAGACGCTCCAGTGCACGGAAGAGAGACTGCCTTTCGGCGCTGTAGGCAGGTCATTCACAACGAATGTGGGCTATAGTCTCATCACACCCGCAGATGGCACATGCAGGGCTATCAGCCATACCGATTAAGAAAGAGTAATGCTTGGTGAAGGCTACACCAAGCCACAGGTGGCACAACAAAGTTGCTTCACGTCGTGGTAGGCTGAATGGAAGCCGAAGCTTCAGATATGGGTCCAAGGATTTTAAACGCGAATGCGAGAATTGGCCTGAATTCCACGCGCCAAGCGTGATGACCCGCGACAGTGGTCGAAGCCTACCCGCTGCGTCGGCTCTCGAGATGGGGATGGACACATAATTGCCCTCATGGTGAGCAGTTCGCGCGGCCTCGTCCGCGCGGTGGTTGCCTGCGATGCCGCTGTGTCCTGGCAGCCATTGGTAAATAATATCATGCCCTTTATTGATGGCGGTGTGGTGGAGCTCTCAGCTTTCCGTGACCAGTTGTTCATGGGACCCATGGCGAAGAGCATATTGTAACGCTTGGAGGGCTGCCTTCGAATCAGTGAAAACAGTATATTGCTGGGGTGTTTCTTCACTGATATGCTGAGTGGCGACACGAATAGCAGTAAGTTCTGCACCAGGCGATGAAGTCCGGTGTGATGTTTTCACTTTCATAATTATGGTTCTTACGGGGATGACCACGGAGCCCGAAGAACTGGAAGGGCCCTCACAAAAATGGTCTATAGATACTCCATATACTTTTTATATACTCTATTGCTTGCGTATAGATATTTCTTTTTGTCTATTCATACTCTATAAACTGTCTACAGACAAAAGTCTACTAAAAGTGTAAGGCCAAAAATCTATAGATTGTCTATAGACTGTCTAATGATTCGTATAGTCCATAGACGGTTCTGTAGGGTTGTCTATAGAGAGTCTATAGACTTTATAGACAGAAGTTTATGGACAGTCTACAGACTGTCTCAAGAAATTTTTGTAAGGGGGGTCACTGAGCCATCGGTGTATACATGCAGTCGGCGTCCGTGTTTCTCATGTAAATATTCTAGAGTGGTCTGTTTTAGTGCTGTCGACGATAAATCAGCCTTATTTTTGATGCCCGGTATGCAAAGAAGCACACGAGGTTGGTGCTGACTCCATAATATAGAAGACGGTCTAGAGGCTGGTGTAAATTGGGCTGCTAGAAAGTCGCGATGGGCATCAATCATTTTCGCAAACGATTTACTCGGCCGGTTAGCAGGAAGACTGGCGAGATAGTGCGCGGGAATCTGAGAGATGTGATGAATATGCGCTCTCAAGGCTCCGATAATTACATAGGCAGTCGCTGGATTCCCCTGAGCGATGAGTACTGTTGCGGCTGTATAATTAGTGCCTCTAAAGCTGGGATCTATTGGAGTACAAAATTGAAACAGCGGTTTGTGAAGTCTATCACATCGCCTTGTGGTTATACAGCGAGAACTGTTCTAGGAAGTGATCCGCGGGAATGGACGCGTGGCTCATGAAACAGGTCCGCTGGGCGCCTGGCAGGTGAAACCAGATGCAATTGTGCGCAAGGCTTGTTCGCGCCACATTCGATGGATGGCGCTAGTGCCGCTCGAGGCGGAGTCACACCAGAGTCGGTCTGTGTGCAGATGGAGGTGTACTTGTAATTCCGTTGCATCTACTATCTTGTCCGTGACTTGCTGACGTGGGCGTCATCATGGGTCTTTACAAGCGCAAGCATATTCCGATTATCGTGCGCCTACGGGCTGCGAAAGTCAAGTCACCAGTGACTCGAGGCTGCAATTCGTAGGGTTGCCCAGCACCGTGCATTGCATAGGTATAAGCGAGCGCTCGCAAGAAAAAGGGTCAGCATGGCAACGCGCTGCCTTCTTGCTTGGCAGGTGAGCACGGCTCTTTAAAACGCTCAGAATCAGACAACCAAAGATGTGGACAAAGACGAACACAGTTTTCCGGCCCCACACATTGTAGGCACCACTCGGGGACACTGTGTCTAATGCTCACCCTGAAGTTCAGAATCTGTCGGATGCTGATGGCACAGATTGTGGTGAGGATAACAGAGGCTGGCTGTACCACTACCAATAGCACTCTCACACACAAAAATAACTGTGCGTGACTATTTCTGAATTACGGGGTTTCCTGCACACACAAAAAATCTTATCAAAAATTTATATGACGTAAAAATGCCAAGGCTTTTATCCACTTTTGCAAAATTCATAGCTAAGTGCACCCCATAGAAATGAAAAAGTTAAATGCACACATAAAGTAGTCGCCGTCAAGGATCTTGGATTAAGCTATGGCAAAAAGAGTTTCTTTTCAGTGTAGCTCGGACCATTTATCAGCGCTAAATACTGTATTCCACACGCCAAATATCTGTGTTTAAACTGAAAGACCGCTTATTTGATACCTTAATTTTTTGTTCATGTGGACTTCGCTTCACCGCTGAAGAAGAATTATTCTTGACTGGATTATAATAATTCACTGAGTGTCACTATGGCTGAAAGGTATACATACATTTATTTTCAAACCACAGCTCTTAGGCAACCGTTCCTGCGTTGAGTGAGTTTCGGTGGCGGTAGTGATGCTACCAGCAGAGCGAACGAGGAGGAATGGGAAGGATGAAAGTAGGAAGATAGCCAGGAGTGCACAACGCGGAAAGCAAGCAAAGTCTGTATGAAGATAGGGAAGAGAGGGCGAGGAGAACAGTGAAGAATGATGTTACGGCAAGCGCCTATAGAAAACGCGTGGAGGAACGGGAAACAAGTGGGTACAGCATAGGTGAAGACCACGCGAGGAGGAAAGTACTGTGACAGCGGTGGGGTATGGAACGCTCCATGAGCTCCGTCTGCGGTGGCTACAAGGGCCAAGCGCCGCCGCGGTTCAGCACTGCGGGTTCTGTGTTTGATCCGCTATGGCTCAAATACCTCAGAAGCTGCACTCAAAGCTACACCTCGAGGGTAGAAGACAGGCACGAGCCAAAGCCTTACATTAAAGATACGACAGTGCGCCGGAACAATTTATGTAGATTCGGCAGAATACAAACATACGAATGCCTCTGCAAGTGTGGCTGTGAACAAGGACGGTCACCATATCGTCTCCGCATCAGTCAAAACCAAATCCTCTGAAACGGCAGAAGAGGCAGCTATCGCCCTCTCCATAGCGCATACCCATTGTCAGCGACTCTGAAATGGCTATCAGTAATTTCGTAAAAGGGCGAATTATAAACACCTCCCTTAAAATCCTTAATGCCACCTAACTCTCAACAAATTACTGCGAACTGATATTGGTCCCAGCCCATTCGGGGTATCCGGGGAACGAGGCAGCCCACAATAAAGCGCGAGGTTTCGTCGACCGGCCAGTGGATTAGTCTGGTTCCCTGAATTTCACGATGAACCTCATGATCACGTATCATCATCATCTTGAACTAAAGGGAACTTTCCCCCTCCGGACAAAAGCCTGAAAAAAGAACAAGAGGTTACATGGCGCCGTCTACAGATGAGACCTGTACACGCCCCATCACTCCTCGCGCACATTCAAACTGATCAAAACAAAACTGAACTGTAAACACTGCGACCAACGACCCAACTACGATCATATTCTATGGGATTGCAAAATAGAGCCACCTCCGGCTGACCTAGCTAGCGATCCTTCTCTCGAGCGATAGGAGGCCTTGTTGGCTATAGCTATCAACCCAGAACGCAAGCTCTGGCGTAGGATATGTCTGACAAAGTCCTTGAAGGCTATGCACTCTAGATTCTCGACCACTTAACGCAACCTCTCGGCACCAAGCTCTTTCCGACGAACAAAATCTTTTACAATCGATTTTGCATTTTCCGAGCGTAGTAATCGTCAAGTGGATTTGTTCTTTTTTTCTCGAAATCCTTCATCTTGTTTTACGCACAGTCAGCGCTCACGATGGTTTGCACAGCTTTTATTTCAAAAACTATATCACGCATGTCTCTAGAAGTATTATTCACACACCGCTTTGTTCAGTTCCGTATAACATCTGTATGAAGCTTTTTATCGTAATTGTTTCATGTAGAACCATATTGTTTTTATTGCTGTCGCCTTCGTCCCAGCACGCTCGACGACAGTTTTCTGTTCGCCTCTCCGAAACAATTCCTAACGCCTTCCAGGGTGGCCAGATAGTGTGTGCTGTCGATAAGAGCCTTGAACTAACAATAATAATGTTGATAGTTGGTCGAGCTCGTTGGTGAACGTTCATGGTTAACAACAACGCAAGAAAAGCACACGCGACACAAGCGAACGTTTCGTTTGCTTTTCTTGCGCTGCTGTTAACCATGGACTAACCATATGTTGCAGCTGCCTCAAAAATTATAAAACCTGAAAAAAGCTTCAGGCCTTGTTACCCAGTGTTCGCGAGTAACCTCAACTTCAGGAGCAGGTGCGAAGTGTCGCTCCCTTGGACAACATGGCGTGTTTGTTGAGGTCAACTTTAGATCTTCGCTTGACAATATATTGGTGTTCGTTGCTTGACTACTCTTGAATGATACCGTTCGCACTCAGACCGAAGTTGTGGTAGTTTCCGCATGTCAGGTTCGCACAAGCCCACGGCCTAACTGGCGAACGTTTTCACAAAGTCTGCAGAAGAGCAAGCGAAATGCTGCAGCATTGCAGGTGCCAGCGAGGAATGGAAACTCCATCAATCGATGAAAATTCGTGTTCTATCATTACTACAGGTAAGAACCACTGCGATTTTGTCATCGATCTTTGTGCCTCCAGTCGTCGCACTTTCTGTGTGCCACGTTTGGTGCCGCTAACTTTTAATGCGCTGGCTCTAAGTCTTCCAATCTCGAAAAAACACATTGTTTGTTGAGTGTCTAAAGCCAACTGACCTGGAGAAATAAAATCAATGAGCGCCGCGCCAGGTTCCAGAACATGCGGGGGCGCAAACTGACCAGCTTCGCTGGCCACGGCACGGAAGCACTATGCTATCGGTTCGCGGCAACCAATCTCCCCGCGTGTTTAACTGCCACGCTCTCGCGCTGTGCATTGCATGTCGTCGTCTTCGTCAACTTCTGTCCGTGCACAATGGGTCCAGAACACACCGCTACAGAATTGCCCTCTAAAGTTGCGTCAAGTGGTCCCGTTCCTCCTAGAATACAAGTTTTTTAGTAGCTGTTCTCCGCATCGGTGTGTATTAGTATTCCAAAACTCTAGTCATTTACACGGCGTTATGTTTGGGACGAGCAATTGCGCTGAACGCCTACAGAATAATTTTTTGTTATGACTTCCTTCCTGGAAGCATATTACTGCACTGATTTTTTTTTTCAGTCTCATAGCTAGCATGAAAGCCGCCACTTTTGAGTGTGTACAGCGGCTACGATTTTTACATCCCCTGTCGTCTTTCCAACAAACACGGTGTTGCTTTAAACAGAGCCTAACAGTTAACCATCTAAAATTGAACAGACATGTAAACTTCCTAACATGGAACATCGCATTCGGTATAGGGTGCTTATTACTCTGCATTTACAAACTTTCTTCTCACTTTACTATACTTACGTCCATAGCCATGTGTACTATTGCATTTTTTTTTTTGAGGGAAGCACTAACAAGATGCATTTATCATTTCTACAGCATGTGCAGAATTAAGCCACATGGTTTATAACGTTCAGCGTATATTTTTCTACGCTGCATCAGTACTGCTTACTCATAGCGTTTGACCAAACTCTTGTATGGCTAATCACATCTCATGACTAACTTCCGGTTTGACGCTCTCATCTACATTCTCACGAAACAAACACTTCGCCTTTCGATAACTGAGTGTAACCAGACTTCCCACCACAGTTAGTGGCTGCTCATGCCACGATTTCTTACTACCGAAGCGTTGGATTCCAGCGCAAAATTAAAAGTAAATCCTCTTGGCATATCTCTATGGAATTCTTTAGTATTGAATTTTGAACGCTCATCGAGAATTGTAAATTTCTTAGAGTACAGGTAGAAGAGAGACTAATTGAAAAGGACGGTGTAGTGGAGGAACTCAAACTTCGCTGCATACAACTTAGTCGATTTTCGTCAGAGGCACGATGAGGTGCTTGCCTGATAAGTTTTGGCCACTGCCGAACACAAATAGTCGTGAACGTGGGTGAGCCTCATGCTTATAGAAATAAACGTAATTCTCTGTCGCAGTGAGGAGTTGTAAGTGGTCAAAAAGTTAAGAGGCAGAACTACCTAGCCTGGCAACATACTTTTCTCAGCATTGTTTATATAACGCGATAGCGTTAAAGCTCCCGTTACCCAGAATATCCGGTGTCGGCGTTGTCAGCGAAAACTCCCGAGCATGACTAAGGCCGATGGTACCCAGAGAGCAACCTAGGAGGCAGGTGGGCCACCTAGGTCACCTGACATTACGGCATCATCACAACCTGCCCAGCGGATGGTGAGCAAGCTTCCCACCGTCGCAGGTGGCAGTCAAATTAATGATCAGTCTCTCGGGAAGAGAAACATTGGCCGCAGAAGACCCACCTGTGGGAGCACCTGCCGTTGCAGGGTGGTGGCACATCGCTTAACCGCTGAACCACTGCTCTAGGAGTGGTATGAGAACTCCCAGAGATCCATGATTGCAAAGTAGAGAATGACCTCGGCGCACATGACCTCTGCGCATATCCCATTACTCTATCGTGTCATACCCTACAGGAGGAGCTTGTGTCTCCTCTCCATTTTTTATATCGCTTTTATTATAGCAAGAGATACCCAGTACAGCCATTGTCTTTGGGGCCTCCTCCTGCATTTACTAAGAGTTCTTAGATAATAATAACAAACATATTATAAACTTATTATTTGTGACTGTGAGGATGGTCCCCATCGAAAATTTTAAAGTATGTTAAAACTTCAATGGCGCCTAACCTACCCTTGAGATTATAATGCGAAAGCATTTGAGATCTCTCCGGCGAAAGTACTCCTTTTCTTTCATAGATTCATAGATCGCTGGAAGTCGTCATTCCACTAGTGGCGCAGTGGTGCAACGGCTGAGCGATGCGCCGCAGCTCCGACAGGTGGCTATCTCAAACATATGCAGCCACCACTGAGCCTTGTGAGACCCAGGTTGCTCTTGCCAAGCTCCTGTAAGGCTCATTTTTCCCATATAGCGCTTCAATAGGGCGTCTACCTCTCTACCAATCAGCCGATGCGCAGTGCCACGATAAGCAGGTAGCAGTTGAATTGTTTTTTTTTAAACTAATTTTCATTGCCTCCGGCCATGGTAGGAGGGTTGCCCACAAACCAGTCCTTGCACACCGTGGAATGTGGACCCCCGTGCTTTTTCGTGACACGGACGGACGGACGCTGGCTTTTCTCGAGAGCGGGGCCTCTAATGCTAACGCAATAAAAGCGCCTATTGCTCTTGTCCGGTACAGGCATATATTCAACGATGCCCCTTAATAGGTCGCTACAATAAATGGGAGACTATGTCACACACATGCACCTCACCCATCAGCGCAGCAGCCGGCTTCAGTATGCTATATAATACCAATCTGTGTCCCAGCGCAGTAGACCAGGTCTAAAGATTTATTCTTCTTCCTGTGAAGCCAAACGAAAGCAGTTCAGCACAACACGCTCTTCACTCTTTCACACATCGTAGCAGTGCACTGGATGGCAATCACACGCGGTCCCCGAACCGCAGCTGTGGCCGTGGTTGAGCGTCCGCTTCGCATGCGGGAGGTGCGGGGCGCGATTCCCAGTGCCGCCGGGAACCCACCGCTGATACATGGGGTACAAGCTTTCCCCTGGCCTGGTACTCGGCTTACCTGGGGAGAAATGCTTGGGAAATGGGTCTGTGACCCCACCTTGAGAAGTCGAAAATGCCTTGTGCCACGGCGCTGTTTGGCCATAGATGCCCTTGCACAATAAAAATCCATAATCCAGAACACGCCAAATCAGCACGCTCCCTCATCGAAAGCTACGGGGAGCACTTGTAGCGGATGAGCACACGTTGAGACATTTTGATGCTACGAATAATGTTCGTGCTCACTAGCGTCTCCCACTTGCACCTAAGGCGCATGTCACAGGCGTGCACCATTGCGCAGTGTACTCTATGGCGGATGAAAATTTAGCCTGGGTGCGGGTGCTGTGCAATTATAAACACAAAAAACAACAGCGGGTCTCTCGCCGGCCAATCCTTCGTCTGATCATTCTGAAAAACCTAACACTCGCCAAGAAAAGGAAAAACAATAGGGCAAAATAACAAATGACGGTTCGGGACCCCTACGGGTCCCTTGTTCACATATGAAAACGAAAAATGGATCGACCGTGTTTATCCCTCGTCTTATGTCTCTTGGATTCAAGGACTGCACTATCGCTCACTCCTCGACGTCATTAGATCGGCCAATCTTTCTTCATTAATTTAGCCATATTTTTCTTTCAACCATCATTACATACCCCTTTTATGCCCTGAGGCATTAAATATCACCTAAAAACTACTCATTTCATTGCGACAGAATAATCGAAAGCATAACACTGTTTTAGAGTGCGTAGCCACGACTTCCATCCGCGGTGATAGATAAGCACAATTATCTGCTCTGAGCCTAGTGACATGAGATGATCAGGTGCAAAATTGAAGGCTTATGTTTCAGGACCTAATCGTTCACCATTTTCGAGTACTAGAAACTTTTGTGAAGAAGAAAGGATGATCAACCTTTCCTTCCACTCTTAGAGGGTCGCACAATACTTCCACTTCTTTTTTTAGACGCACTGACTGCGAGCAACATAAGCCCCACTAGACTTCCCTTCGGGCTACTCGCAGCATTATGTTCCTCATCGGATTCAGAGTCACAGTCGGAACAGTCAGCTTCATTGGTTCTTCCGTCTCCTCACACGTGCTGAAAACAAACTGGCTGACAAGTTTTGCGAGAACAGTCTTCAGCTCGAGAAGAGCGAACCGCCGACCAATGCACTCGCGAGGTCCAAGGCCGAATGGCACGTAGGCCGCCGTGTGCCGTCGTTCTCGTTGTTCCCTGTCGACAGCAAATCGCTCCGGCAGGAAACGGTGCGGCTCGGTCCACAAGTCCGACCTGCGATGAACATGCCATGTTGGCAGGATGACATGCGCACCGGCCGGCACAGTGTAGCCTCCTAACATGACGTCCTTAGAGGAAACCCTTGCCGTGAAGAGGACGATGGGAGGGTAGAGTCTCAGGCATTCGCTGATCACCATGTCTAATCGCTTGAGCTTCTGCACGTGGTCGTAGTCCAGCTTCTCTGAGCTTTCGGTCGTTTGCGACATAATTTCTTCGAATACCCTTTCCTGCTCTTCTGGGTGCCTAGCCATCTCGTAAAGTACGAAGGAGAGCGTCGTCGCAGTGGTCTCGAAGCCCCCGGCCATGAAAACGAAGCAGTTTGCCACTAAGTGTCGCTCCGTGATTCCCGGTTTACCACCCATCTGGCTGGCGGCTTCATTTCTTGCGTCTAGCATTAGCTGAAGGACGTCCGCAGTGGCTCGTGGCCTCCCTTTCGTGTCTTCAGCTCGGGCACTAATGACCTTTTGAAGGTTGTCCGTGATAGTCGTGAAAAGTCTCCCGTAGCTCAGGAAAGGAAAGATCCAAGCGTAGACTTTTCGTAGGATCGGAAGGGCCACGGCGGATGCCATCATGTTTTGGTCCACTTCAAGGAAGATGCTCCGGAGGCGTCTTAAGATGGGGTCGTCGGCATTCCCTTGGCAGTCAACCTGCAGTGGAATTAGCATATGAGAGCAAAGAAGTGGTCGGTCCGTTTCCTTAGAACAGATAATTTCGCCGTAAGTATAGGCACTAATGTATTCACAGTGCATGAGATTAATATTACTGATTACAAGGTAGAGCGTTTGGAAAAAGTAAAGAGCCCGTGGGTTTGCTTTGAAGCCTTCCAGTGAGTGTGTTATAGTGTCCAATACAAAATCTAACTTTCGAAACAGTGATGACAACAGCTCCTATTACATTTAACATATTAGGAAGGCTGGGGATATACAATAAGCCACTAAGCTTGGCCCCAAACAAAAACAATTTGTGCTCTAAAATTTAGGCAAAGGTTGCACCTGCTATTCACAAAAGGTTGAATTTACTAAATACTAAGCAAAGGATAGATTATCAGTCGTTGGCATTATATTTAAAAGTACGGTATGCACAACAGCTCACTTAATTAATGTCTTTCTAATGTAAAACACGTTAATCTTTAGCGCATAGTGACAGAAACCAACAAGTCTTGTCGTTTATTTTCGAAGTACTTTTTACTACCTCGGTTACCTTCACAGAATAGTGGCCATGCCGCTTTGTGAAAAAAAAAATAACAAGTTTGCCTTGTCAGCAGGCCCAACGGGGGCAAAGCACACCTACATATATTTTTAAATTTTCAGTGTTGTAAAAGTGTTTATTGAAGGAATGTAACTACGCTATTTTTTCTTCCGCTCCACCATAACTACTCACATAAAGTTTTTGCGGGTGCAGCAAGAGCCAGCATATGCCCTGAGAATACCACAACTCAATATAATGAAATATTGTAATATAAGTTACATAAATTATAAAATAAGTAACGAACATGCTATGAATTTTTATATTTTAGGAGCATTAGCTCTTACTCATCACGTTTCGAGATTCTGTGGGGTCTGCCACCACCCTTGATCACAGCGCCATCTGTGGCAGCAACTACTCATCACGTTTCGAGATTTCGTGAGGTCTCCTACCACCTTGAGATCAAAGCGCCATTTGTGGTTGCAACTAAAAAACAGCGCATCTCGTATTAGGACTCGTAGCACCATGTACAATTGCATTGTAGAAAGAACCACCTGCCGCGTGCCAATGATGACGTAACGGTTCACTATGGTGCATAGAGGCGGAACTATGCGAGTATGACGTCAGGGGACGAAACGGCGGCATAGTTTCGGTTTCTCGAATCTGAGATGGCGGCCAATAAAATTGATTGTGCCCTCTCATTCATTTCCCCCCTTCCTTCCCCCCTCTCATTCCTTCATGGTAACTGAGCCATGAGGAAGACGCAATTATTAGTTCGACAAGGGATTGAAGAGACGTACATTTTTTTGCGGAAGGACTGGTGGCTCCGGCTTGAGCAAATCAGGCTCCTCTTCCTGTTTGCGTTTTTTACATTTCTTTGTGAGAATGAAATCTCACCTGCCACGCCAAAGCGCACTTGGTGATGACGTCCATGGAAAGTGCCTGGGAGAGCCTAGTGACATCAATGATGGCGCACCCGGTGGAGATATGTTGAGAGATGATTTCTACCGTTGTGTCGCCGCAGGCACTCATCACGTTCCACATCAGCTTCATTTTGGCGCTGCTGAAGCTCGGATTGAGCACGGTACGCACTCTCTTCCACTCCTCACCTGCCGTAATAGAAACAATCATGCAGAGATTGCGCAAAGATCAGCCGTATCAATCTTCAATGCGGAGTAAAATTTGCTGCATCCTGCAAGCGAGCTTCCATCTGTCTACTTTGGAAAGTATCCTTCCATACGCTACGCGTGTGTGCCTACGCGTTCTTTTCAGCGACCTGCCAATTGGAACACCTGCCCAATAGACAGAAAAGCTCCACAGTTTCGATTACAGTAGCGCTAAGACTACTTACGCTCTGTTGCGAGCCCGGAAGCTGGGGCACTCGTTCGTTAAAAAAAAATTTCTGTAAAGTTTAATACAGGAGCACACACTTTAATGTAATAATGCTTGACCTTAAAGTTCGATCTCCAGGGCTGGTGTTAGAGCTTGAAGGGCACATATTGTCACGGACGCCGGTAGGACGTTCAATCCCTGGCAGAACAGAACCTGGCGAGCACACTGCGCAGAGCGTAGCCGGCAGGGCCTAGCACCGAGCAGAAGAGAACGAAGTCCGGCGCGCGACAAAGGTCGAAGACAGACCGCACGGGGGAGCCGGTAGCGTGATGGCTAAACTAAGTGCGGCATTGCCCATCCCCTCTGGAAAGGCATCGACTCGATGCCTGACTGTGAGGGGGAGCCACGTGTTGGTGTTAACAGAATCGCAGGCACCGAACGTGGTGAGAGTTGTCCGAGCGGGCATGGTATGGCTTGAGTCTTGCGACGTGCACAATTTCGGATGTCGGCGGGCGTCTTGAAGAACGAACACTCCCTTTGCGGGCGCACTTCATACGTAACGTCGCTGAGTTGGCGGAGTACCTCGTAGGGGCCGAAGTAACGGCGCAAAAGCTTCTCGGAGCGACCGCGAAGACGGATGTGGCTCCAAACCCACACTTGATCGCCAGGCTGGAAAATGACTTCGCGGTGACGGAGGTTATAACGGTGAGCATCGACTTCTTGCCGCACGCAGGTTCGTTGCCGAGCCAGCCGGCGGGCAGCCTCTGCATGGCGAACGAATGCATCAGCGTCGGCAACGGATGGGCGGGCAATATCGGGCAACAACATCGTGTCCAACATAGTCACGACTTCACGACCGTGTACCAAACGAAATGGCGTGAACCCCGTCGTCTCTTGAAGGGCAGTATTGGAGGCAAACGTGACGTACGGAAGGATTTTGTCCCAGTTCTTATGGTCGTCGTCGACGTACATAGAAATCATATCAGCGATAGTCTTATTGAGGCGCTCGGTTAGGCCGTTGGTTTGAGGATGGTAAGCTGAGGTCTTACGATGACTTCCTGAGTAAGCGTGGACGTGAACGCTGTGCCTCGGTCAGTTAAAACAACATAAGGGGCGCCATGGCGGAGGACTATGCTGATGATGAAAAAGTCAGCAATTTCAGCAGCAGTGGCGCGGGGAAGGGCTTTCATCTCACAATACCGGGTGAGGTAGTCGTTGGCAACCACAATATGCCGGTTACCCAATGATTACGTGGGAAATGGGCCCAGTAAGTCCATGCCGACTTGGTGGAAAGGAATTCTCGGCGGAGCAATGGGTTGGAGCAAGCCAGCCGGCTTGAAAGGTGGTTTCTTCCGACGTTGACACTCGCGGCAAGTACGTACATAACGCTTGACAGTCGCAGAAAGCCTGGGCCAGTAATAACGGTGACGAACTCGTGCCATCGTTCGAGAAAACCCGAGGTGGCCGGAAGGAAGCTCGTCGTGGCATGCCTGCAAAACGTCAGTGCGGAGCGCCGTTGGAACCACGAGCAGGTAACCAGAGTCCGTCGGGGCGTAATTTCGTTTGTAGAGGACGCCATCTCGCAAGCAAAACGACGACAAGCCACGCGCGAATAGACGAGGCGGTAACGAGGCGGTACCCTCAAGATAATCGATGAGTGGCCGCAATTCCGTGTCGTCCCTCTGGTGTTGAGCGAGGTCGGACGTGGTCAGAGCACCAATAAAGAGGGGGTCATCTTCGAGGTCATCAGAGCTGGACGGGATAGGAGCACGGGACAAGCAGTCTGCATCGCTGTGTTTGTTGCTCGACTTGTAGACAACTGTTACATCAAATTCTTGCAAGCGAAGGCTCCAACGAGCTAGCCGGCCCGAGGGGTCTTTAAGATTCGCGAGCCAGCACAGGGAGTGGTGGTCACTCACGACCCGAAACGGGCGACCATACAAGTAGCGCCGGAACTTCGTTATCGCCCACACATTAGCTAGGCACTCCTTTTCAGTGGTTGAGTAATTGGCCTCGGACCGAGACAGCGTGCGGCTGCCGTAAGCAATCACACGCTCAACACCATCTTGCCACTGGACGAGGACTGCACCGAGGCCAATGTTGCTGGCATCGGTGTGAAGTTCTGTATCCGCCTCCTCGTCAAAATGGGCAAGAATGGGCGTTGTTTGTAGGCGTTTGCGGAGCTTTTCGAAGGCGTCCTGCTGTTCCTGTGCCCAGACGAAAGGCTGATCGTCTTTTGTCAGCCGTGTGAGAGGCTCAGCCAGCCTGGAGAAGTCTTGCACGAAGCGTCGGTAATATGCGCAGAGGCCAAGAAACCGGCGCACAGCTCGCTTATCAGTGGGAGTCGGGAACGCAGCTACAGCAGCCGTCTTGTCGGGGTCGGGGCTGACACCCTCAGGTGTCACAACATGGCCCAAAAACTTAAGCCGTTGGTAGGCGAAGTGGCATTTTTCGGGTTTTAGAGATAGACCGGCTGATCGGATGGCCGTCAATACTGCACTCAAGCGTTTGAGATGTTCTCCGTAGGTCGCAGCGAAAATAACCACATCATCAAGATAGACGAGACACGACTGCCATTTGAGGCCAACCAGGACAGTGTCCATCATTTTTTGAAAGGTGGCAGGAGCGGTACACAGGCCAAAGGGGAGCACCTTGAACTCGTACAAACCGTCAGGCGTTATGAACGCGGTCTTTTCACGGTCACGTTCATCGACTTCGATCTGCCAGTACCCACTGCGTAGATCAAAAGAGGAAAAGTATCGGGCATGACGCAGGCGATCGAACGAGTCATCAATTCGGGGCAACGGATAAACGTCCTTTTTAGTAATCTTGTTGAGGCGACGATAGTCGACGCAGAATCGGAGAGTGCCATCCTTCTTGGCGACCAGCACAACGGGCGAAGCCCACGGGCTTGTTGACGGCTGGATAACCTCGTCGCGGAGCTTTTCCTCAACCTGCCTCCGAATCACCTCCCGTTCTTTCGCAGACACTCGATAGGGGTGGTGTTGTATAGGCCTCTCGCCTTCATCCACTACAATGCGGTGTTTAGCGACCGATGTTTGTCGAACTTTAGAAGTGGTCGCAAAGCAGTCACGAAAATAGTCGAGGATCATGTGGAGGCGGTGTTTCTGATCGGCGGTTAGGTCGGGGTTCACGTCAGTCATAACGGGGGCGTCAGACGTCGATGCATGGGTATCGTTGAGGGAGCAGGCGCAGTGGGAGACTGAGTCACTAATTTCATCGAAATAGGCTATGGCGGTTGCTTGCGGCAAGTGGCGGTATTCGGCGCTAAAGTTCGTAACAAGAAGCTGCGTTCGCAGTCCGCGGAGGGAAGTAACACCCCGCGCAACGCAGACTTGTTGACTCAGCAGTAACGACAGGTTACCTTCCGCAACCCCGTGAGGAGTGCGTGGGTTGGAGCATTCCACCGTAATAAACAAACTGGAGCATGGTGGTAGCGTGACATTGTCATCAAACACGCGAAAAACAGGCCTGACGGGCTCGCTGCTGTCGGCTATGGCACAATGAGGTGAGAACGTCACGACAAGTTCGCGGAGGTTGATTATCGCACCGTGTTCCCGAAGAAAATCTAACCCGAGGATGAGGTCCTTCGAGCAATGAGCCAACACAGCGAAGCAGGCAGTGAAGGTGACACCACAAATCTCCATTCTAGCGGTGCAGACGCCAAGCGGTGTCACCAGATGGCCTCCAGCTCTCCGGATGTGTGTTCCAGGCCAAGGTGTCAGTACTTTCCTCTGGACAAGCGTCAGACCACGACTCATGACGGAGAAATCGGCGCCGGTATCTACGAGAGCAGTCACGCGGCGGCCATCAACGATGACCGAGATTTCAGCCGAAGCTAGGTCACCGTCAGAAAAACGCTGTGTGAGGGAGGTCGGACTAGGGGATCGTTCTCGCGGTCGGGTTGGGGCGTCAAGCGGAGGCGTCTACGTTCGTCGAAAAGTCGTCGGACTTAAGGGTCGTTCAGATTGTCCAATTGAGGCGTCAAGCGAAGAAGGCGTCTCTGGGCGTCGAAAGGTCGTCGCGGCGTGGGGTCGGAGGTCGGGTCGCATGCTAACGTCGGTGAGCGGAGGATGTTCGTCATTATGTCCGGTGACGGCGGCCCTACCTCCGGGGGTCGCCGTCCTCAGTTTTCCCGGCGCGGGCTGGAGGACTGCCGGACGTAGGACTGGCGAGCTGGTGAAGAAAACCGTCGAGGCGACGGTGACCTGGACTGACGTTGGGCAGTGGGTACAGGTGGGACGTTGGCCGCTAGGTACTGATCGATCTCGCGGGGTCGTTCACCATAGCGCGGCAGGGGTGCGTCGGGCGAAAAGCCGCGCAGGCCAATCCGGCGGTACGGGCAGTGACGACGGATGTGGCCTGCTTCGCCGCAATGGAAGCACAGGGGCCTGTTCGGCGTTCGCCACATGTTTGCCTTCGTGACGGGTGGGCGGTCGTCTGGCAGCGCTGTCGTATGCGGGAATCGGTGGGACGGCGCGGTAGGGGCAGGAGAGTAGAACGCCGGCGGTGGTGGCGCAGGGCTTCGCAATGTCTCGCTGTATGTCATCACATAGGGCGCTGGCGGTGGCGGCGGTGGAGTGGGCTGCACCGTGCGGCGTATCTCGTCACGGACAGCCTCCGAGATGGCGGTGTCACTAGGAGGCTGCTCCACAGAGCGGAGCTTCTGCAGCTCTTCGCGAACGATGCTCCTGATGAGCTCTCGGAGGGAGGTGTTCTCATCCCCGGGCCTCGGCATGTGGCACTCCACAGCAGTGATGTTTGAGGAACGGCCGTAGTGCGCAAACCGCTGCTGCAGGGCGCGCTCCATGCCTGCCGCCTCCTTTGCAAAGTCGGCGACTGTAGCCGGAGGATCGCGCACGAGCCCAGCGAACAATTGCTCCTTGACGCCCCGCATCAAATGGCGCACCTTCTTGGCTTCCGACATCGAAGGATCAGCGCGGTTGAAAAGCCGGGTCATGTCCTCCACGAACATCGCCACGCTCTCGTTTGGCTGCTGCGCTCTCGATTGCAGGGCCAATTCAGCACGCTCCCTCCGCTCGTTGCTGCTGAACGTATCCAGCAACTGGCGCCGGAAGTCTTGCCAGGTGTGGATGGCGGACTCGTGGTTTTCGAACCACGTCTTGGCGGCGTCCTGGAGGGCAAAGTAGACGTTCCGAAGCTTGCGGTCCTCGTCCCACAGATTAAATTCAGAGACCCTGTCATACCCGTTCAACCAGTCCTCCACATCTTCAAACTTGTCACCATGAAACGGCGCGGGCGTACGAGGCGAATGAAGAAGCAGCGGTGGCGAACTCACAGTTTGCTGGAAGGTCTGGCTGGCCACCGTAGAGGTCATCTTGCGGGATGGCGCGGCGATGAGATTGTACTCGGGAGCTAAGCCTTTCAAGCTGCGGCTTGACTTGTGGACAGGTGTCGTGTCCAGGGGGTGTGGCTGAGCGCTAGAGGTTCCTGGGACCTCTTCGTACATAGATCGTACCCAGCACCTCCACCAAAAATGTCACGGACGCCGGTAGGACGTTCAATCCCTGGCAGAACAGAACCTGGCGAGCACACTGCGCAGAGCGTAGCCGGCAGGGCCTAGCACCGAGCAGAAGAGAACGAAGTCCGGCGCGCGACAAAGGTCGAAGACAGACCGCACGGGGGAGCCGGTAGCGTGATGGCTAAACTAAGTGCGGCAATATGTTATAATCTCCTTCTAAATATTATCCTTAAGCGGATGTTGATCACGTGAAGATGTCTGAAATTCACCCCATCCTTTTGTTATTCCTATGTCAGTTTCTCATGTTACGATTTGGCCGTAACTGTTCGACTGTGGCAGCTGCACTTTCTCACTACGTCAGTGGCGTTGTTATCTGTCTTTTCTTGAGCAGAGTTTTGAAGGCATTTTTGACTTCCATACTATTTCTAAGCCTACATGCATCATTACGTGCCGAAGGCCTCCATAAATATATCAACGCACATAAAGTTGGTCACGTGGTATTTCTGCTGTCTTTATCTTTGAAGGCTTCAAATCAACCCGAGCAAATAATCTGCCTCTACTGCTAAAAGAAAAATTATAACCGCTCTCAAGCACATTATCTGGCATTTTACTGAGCTTGCCTCAAAGATCTAATAGAAAACCATTTAAAAATTTGTAGGTAGCTGCACATTTTAATTTACGAATTGGATAGAAAAAACTGTAGACGTAGCGAGTGTAAAACTTGAATGCCTTCATTATTGCATTCTAACGAAGAAAATGCGACAACATTCAGGTTATCTTATAAGGTGCCTAAAATGAGTCTCTAATGTTTTGCGATTTTTCTTTTAAAAAGTCCGGTTGGAAGCGGTTCCATTTCTCTGAAATGGCATTCATAAGTCAGAACGTTTTTGAATGTTTGAGTACTTTTCATTGGATTATCATATGGTATTATACAAATCCTACCCACTAAATAACCCTAATGCACCCACTAATCCACCTTAATCCACTTTTGGGGATGGGCCAACTTTCAGAATTTAAACTCGAGAGCCTTAATTCGCCCGTTCTGTAGAAAATCTGTTGGCGTCTTCGTCATTGGCGGCGTTGTGAGCGAAAAATCCACGATGAATTATATCCCCGGAGAAAAGGCACAAGCGACACCGGTGGAAGCACCTGCTATCGCAGGGCTGCCGCTGCGCCAGGAGTGGTAAGAAGTCCTCTCCACGGTCAGTCGCTTCGGAGGCCCCGTCCTCGCCGCAGCCGAATACCCCCAGCCTCCCGGCCGCAAAGGCGACCTTGTCTTCATCCCCCCCCCCCCCCCTTCAAGGACAGGCCGCCGTCTTTAGCTGCGGCGGCGACCGATTGTCTCCTAATCCAAGCAGCCGTCTGCGGCCGTCCATGGCAGCAGCTATTCCTACTGCCCTTCGGCCATTCCTGCCACTTCATGAACTGTTCCTTGCGGGCTGTCGTCTCCCAATAGCTTGGCTCATGCCCTCCAAGGAGGGGCTGTACCAACAAACCCAGTGACCTTGAGGCCGTTTCTACGATCATTGGCCACTCTCCTGTTTTTTTTTTTTTAGAAGACAGCCTAAGTGATATCGTATTAATAACGAATCACTTCTGAGAATGCACAGGTGCTTTTTCATTTCATGGCGTGATACGCGGTCAGTATTATTTTTCCATTCGAGATAACAATTTTCACTCCCATGGTGTGTTTCGCTGCCAAAAAAACCGATATGCAGGGGTTATTACCTGTAAGAAGCAGCAGCTTAGGGCTTCGATAAGGTTTAAGTACCTAACGCTGATGTTCAATATTTTTAATGATTTGCTCACATTTCATCACATTTAGACGTAGCCTATAACAAATGTTCGTCGTACCATGCATTGAAAGTGGTAAAGCGATGCGCCGTGAGAAAGTTAGAGCAGTTTCAGTACCTTCCGCAACTGCCTGCTGTGATCATTAAGCAATACATCCTTCCATTCGTAAACAGCTGTGTATTTTTTCACTACTTTACTACTTTCTCACGGTTATTCGTAATAAATCTGTACAGCAGGATTTCAAAATACATACTTGAAGCATGGTGCTAGAATTGTTTCTTGAATCGGGCTATTCGCGCTGGCGAGCCTTGTAGGTTAAAATATTTTCATAAGCAAGAAGAAAATATATCAGAATAAGTTAACTCCTATTAGGCTTCTCAAGGCTGTTTTCGAACTCAGAATACAGCACTGTGTGGCTCGGCCTTTAGAACTACACAAGCAGCCAGATGTTTCTTGCAAAACACGCCATAACGCTCCACGTTCATACAATCGTCTTTGCAGAGCCTTGAATTGAAAACTCTCAATGCACAAGTACCTTTAAGCGCGAGGAGGCTGCTTGTAATGGGCTCCACGTCAATCACCAAAGGCATTCGGTCGTGAAAGATGTGTGCCTCTTTCACGAAGCACTCCTTGATCGTGTCGAGGTCACTTATGACGACCTTTGGAATCTCGCCGTCGTAGAAGCCAAATACATTGCCGTACTCTCGGATCCAGTCGTTCATGACCTGCGTAATACAATGAGAACAAGTGGACAGAATATTTCATCTCCATGTTGAGGACAACACTGAAGAAACTTCTTTGCAAATACTGTAAAACGGGTGCCGTCACAAGGGTCATGCCACCTTCATGCTTCCAGAACTGATCGTGCCATTTTTTTTTCGTAGATGCAAAATAGGAAACATCAATACGGTGTCATTTTTACAACAGACTTTAAAACCATCCAGTGCAGAATACCGCCGCTAGGCCCTACGTGAGTTCTGCGGCTATTCATATTTCAACGCACAGAACGTGTAGGCAAGTTGATCCGGCATTATTCAAGTATCAGGCACCGAGACATAATCACACGGACAAAAATAAGTGCCACCTTACGTGTGGGTTTTCCGCATTATTATTTTTCTCGGCGCCCTTTTCTTCAATTATTTCACCGTAACAAACCGATGTTCTTTATGAATAATGTTGTGCTCAGTATGGCCATGAAATATGTTTGCATATGAACATAGTGTTCCAAGTACCATTAAGATATTGAAGCGAGGTGGCAAGCCAAGGAACAGGACAACAAGATGGCAAATGAAATATGATTTTGTTGTGGGATTGCCCGGCGCTGAAGCCGACGAGAATTCGGCACCTGGCGTCAGTGGGATTCTCACCGGACAATACGGATTCATATATTGCATGGACACAGGGTCCATATCATCGTTCACTTCTTGATTTCATCAGATCAGCTCAACTTTTTTCATTTATTTAAGCATCTTACTCATCTTTCACTTAATAGTTTTGATGCCCTAAGGCAATAAACATCGCTTCAAAAAAAAATATGATTTTTAATAGCTGCCGACTTAGTGCGAGCGCTCCTTTCCGCGCACTGCCCTCTTCTTCAGCTTCTTCGTGACAATATTTTTTCATCTAATCACAGCCTCATGACGCTCATTGTCTTATGAAAGAAGCTGGATAAGGGAGTAGTTATTCGTTTGAGATCCACCCACGCCCAGCTTGTATGGGCAATGATGGGTAATTACTCCCTTATTACAAATCTAATCAAAAACAGCACTACAAAATCACTCAAAGCTATTTAAGAAAACTATTAGCCACTCTCTCTTAACATTGGATATCTGTATGGTCTGGTCACCGTCGCAAACCACTACATAAAGTTTCATTAGATTCTAGCTCACTACGGGATTACTCTAAACGAAAAGGCAGAGGAAGCGGCTGGCAAAGGTCTCCAGCATGTGGGTATGAGCCATGTTTTAAGAGGAAGACGAAGGTCTCCAGCACTGGAACTTCATGAGGATTTTAATTCTTCCCGAAATCTGACGCGTCTCGAATGCAAAAAACAAAAATTGGTAGGGTTTTAACGTATTTGAACGTGGTACACACGCGAAAGCATGTGTTAATTCTTCGCCTCTTCTTTCTGGCATCTGCATGTGCACGCAACGGAGTTTCTCGCTCTCCATCGTCCTCTCTCCCCTTGGCGACAGCTGGCGCGACGCCCTCCTCCCATTGGCTGCAGCTGGCATGACGCTCCTCCGAACTTTCCCGAGGTTCCTCCTATTGCCTGCACCTTGCGTGACGCTCATCCGAGCTAACCCGAGCTTACCCGAGTTACTCCGACCGCATTAGACAAGATTCTTGCTCTGGGTTGGTACGTCTGGAGCAGTGCTTTCGCACCAATAGGCCTATGGGGAATGGGGTGGGCTCTAATGTTTGCGAGCTCATCATTTATACATCCATTTCTTTATTTTATTGAGCAGCTCTCAAAATGTATGCTCTGGCATAGGCCTAGAATCAGTCTACCATCGTCTTCGACTGAATGCCGCGATTGCAAGCTGCTTGCAATACCGCTTAGACCAAGCGATCAGTGCACGCAAGGACAACTGTAGTCAAGGGGAAAATGTGAGACTTAAATTTGTGTCATCCTACGCAGAGGGACGAGCATTTCAGGAGTGTTAAGTGGAGTCTTTAGTGCAAGTGCCACTAGCAATGAACTATATGTTTAAGGCCCCTCTGCCTGCCCTGCTCTGCAGCGTCGTACCTTGAAATTATTGTTTGGTCTTTTCGATCACCCTGAGGAAATCGACAAATTTTACGCGATAGCGTTAAAGTCCTTGTTACGCAGAAAACCCGGTGTCGGCGTTGTCGGCGTCTGCATTGTGAGTGGTAGGTAGCATTGTGAGCATTGGTAGGTGGTTTACAGAAAGCAACGTTGGAGGCATTTGGGCTGCCTAAGTCACGTGACCTTGTGGCGTTATCACAATCTTTTTTGTTGCCGCACTGGTCCAGAGCGAAAACAAGTGAAACATAGAAAGCGTCATGTGACGCGGCGCGACTCACGCTAAAGCAGGTCAAGTATTTTGCTTGCCTCACTCTGAGGATTATAAGCCGAAAAACACCGCACTGTCTTAAATTCCGGTAAACTTCACCGTGACTCTTTCAGATCTGTGCAGCAATTAGGTTACCGAAAAGAAGAATGTAACGTTGGTGTAAAAATCCTATAGTGATATTCAAGTTTCATGCAAAAAAAAATAACGTGTTTCAGGACACAAAAATTAGTTTCAGCCACTGACTTGGAATTTTAAGGTGTAGACGTCGCCTTAAATACTTTACTGGGTAATCAGAGTGGCATGAACGTGCTGTGTTGCTATCATTTTCCTGACTGCACATCAATCGTTCAACATGCCATCTCAGTACGTGACTTATTTTATAAATAAAATAAATAAATAAATTCAGTCTTCCCGCTTCTTGACCCGACGCGGTGGCTCAGTGCTTCTAGCGCTCGGGTGAGACCCCCAAGGTAGCAGTATCGAATCCTGGGTGTGGTGGCTGCATTTCGATGCAGGCGAAATGCACAAACACTCTTGTTCATTAACACCCTTGTTAGTTGAAATCAATCTGTAGCGCTATAGTACGGTGTTCTTCGTAATTCATGTGTCGCTTCGAGATGTTACACCTCACATACCGCATCTTCCTACTGCTTTCCGTGCCGTCTGAAAACAGGGCTTCAGATGAAATCAGGTTAAGATTGGCCGACGTAACTGTGGACACAAGTTATTGTCTGCTGAAACTGTCTTTGTTTCTAACCTCCTTTTTTTCCGAGTACTGATTTTCCGTACAAAATAAAAGATAAAGGTTCTTTACCTCCAGGCGGTCTTCTTTCAGTTGTTTCCAGTTACCCAAGAAAAGACTGGGTTCTGGACCAGGTATTCCGTATCTTTTGAGCAGCCGCTGCTGGTGCTTTCTTTGGAGTACCCACGCAATGCACAGGGCAACCACAATACACAGTAGTGCTGTCGACACCCCCCACGCACCAGGTTCCATGGCGAGTAACCTCTCATTCGAATGTGGCCTGCAATATTCAAAGCAAAAAAATTAGCCAGCTCACGCGAACATGAACGTCCTCGTCGTACTAGGCGAAAAAATTCCGAATGGCGAAAGAAGACATGACTCGTAAAACAGAAAGGGTAGGGAAGAACAGGTGTGATGAGGTTGTGCCTTGCCCAAGGTAATGCGGACAAGCCAGTCTTCACAAAGCGCCACTTCGGACACTTTCGTTGCGAACAAAAATATATCCTCCTTGCATTTCAATGTATTTAAACAGAAGAACTTCTATAACCAGGTTATTATGCTTAGCACATAGCATCGATCGTGTCCTAGACCTGCTCCCAGATTTCTCAATGGTACAGATGTTCAGACGTAAGGCTCTTCAAAGCCTCTAGAGTGATTCTATTTTCCTCATTTTTTTATTCCCTCAAGAGCTTTTAATCCGGGCGCAACTGTGCGCAGACTCGCCTATCAGGTCGTTCCACTTTTGTGCCCGAGGTTGCAGGTTCAGGGTTGGTGCTAGTAACACTTTCTGCCCAATGTCGCCTTCGGCGGATGCTGAGTACGGCGTGCCGCCTTCGAGAGTGTTCGGACCACATAAGCAATATTAAAGGCCAAAATTAAATTTTGCTGGGGATTTACTTAGACCATAGTAAGGAATTGAAACAGCCTTGATCATGCGATTTTGAGTTCAAAATGCAACGCCAAAGCTTCATAGGACTGTGTGTCGGAAACCTCTCCGATACCTGCAGAAATAAAACGAATATTCCCGACAGTTGGTTTCGAACCCGCTGCCCCGCGAACATATAAGCTCCGCTTGCTGCTGCGCGAGCGCACTATACCATCGCCGCAATTTTTTTCTTCATTGCATGGAACTACTCCCATCCTGATAAGCTTGAAGCCCGACTTAACCAGGTCGCATCCCGCAGCCCGTCATACACAATCACACCAGCATCCTGTTTTCACTTTGCCCGCACATCAAAATTCCCGGATACACAAATGCATCGAGTAAAGGCGCAGGAGGTCGATCATGCGCAGCACATACCCCCCGCAGCTTAGCAGACTGCTTTCTGAGCAGAGACCTCGATGAACGTGGCGGCTCTGAGCGGTGATCTTGCATGCGGCTCTTCCACAGTCTAAACAGTCCCATGAGCGCTTAAATATCACATGGAACATTAAGACCTTCTGCTGTAGACACAAATCTTATAGTATAGGGCGCAATCTTAATGTTTTTTTTTATGATCCGTTGAAGATTGTCCCCAAAAATACATGGCATAACGACAAAAGATAGTTAACCTCTGCTCGAAAGCATGCAAAAGGCAAGCGGAATATCCGGGCTTATATCACCATTCTGTAAGGGAATACGCGATGTTCTCCGAGACAGTAACAGTTTATGCCAGCAGGCACGCTGTGAAAAAAAAAAAAAGTAACCGTCAAGCGCACAGGCTGCGACGCGACAAAGCTCGGCGCACTTCACACGGAAAATGAATTCCGGGCTCCGAAGCGGCTCGACGTTGTAGTTTCGTTCCCAACACCGGTCAATGACCTCTCCTCAAAATTGAGCTACCGGAGTAAACAGCACTTGACATCGGCCCCGCTAGGGGAGTTCACGGAACATGTGCCACGTTTCAGCCCGACGCGGCATGCTTTCCGGATACGCCGTCAGCGTGATACTGACTAAAATGACTTAACTGCACTCAACATTGAGTTTAATAATTAGCCGTGGCTTAACTCCGTTATACCTAGTGAGACGAGCGGAAGCTCTGGCGGAGCGCGACGGAGTGACACTGGAGGCGCGCGCCGCTGCCGCGCGATATATAGGGCAAGCGAGTCACGTGGTCGGAGGAGCGGCGAGAGACAGAAGAGAAACAACTTTATTGCCAAGGAATTGTAGATCGTGGGCGACTTTACTTCATTATGATCCCCGAATTGAGGTGACCTCCAAGGCCCAGTTGACAAGCGATTCCTGAGTTTTCTCCTGTTTCAGCAGCAGCAGCAGTTGATTCCAGCTCTCTTCGGAGGGAGCTGGCAGGAGCATGCGAGGTGGACGGTTGACCTCACATTTCCCATAATATGTGATATTTTGTTGCCAATGCCTGGTATTTAAGTCAGGCGGAGTTATACTCCCTGTTCGTAATAAACGATAACCTGTAAGGGCTTAGAGTGGATCGAGTCCATTCAGGTGGCCACATGCCTAATACCAATGCTCTCGAGTCAGTTCCTGGGTGTAAATTTCTACCATCATTTCCAACTGGCTCAGGCGTTTATGGAGCAGACGATTGGGCTTTTGCTTAAGCCATTGTTTCTGAAAGCATTTTTGTGTCTCCCAGAAATGTAAAAGTCTAAAGTCTGGGACTAAATCATCCTCCGCCTGGTCAGCCTCAGTAGTGGCATTTTCCGCGTCCCTAATCAGCTGATCCTTCCATTCCTCGATATTAATTTTACCTTTTGATGGGCGTTGATCTCGAACGATTCGAAAAGCATCCCATATAGAGCTCCTAACTTCAGATACCTTCAGCATTGTGTCTTCACCTCGATCGCCGTAGAAAGAACGTAATGGTCACGGCCAATGTGCATTCCCGTATTTTTCGACTGTGCGTCTCTGGTGGGCTTGGTGAAGGTTAAATCTGGAAAGATATTTTGAGTGACGCAATTACCAATTCGTGTTTGTCTCTCTGGATCTGGAAGTAACGTGAAGCCTAGACTTTGGGTTGTTTTTTATATCTTTGTGTCCTTGTGGCATCTCTTATACCCCTATGTCGAGTGTGGTGTGTTTAAGTCGCCTACTACTACCAACATCTCGTTCTTGGCGGCAGCATGCGCCTTCCTGAGGAGGGCGGCTGCGGACGTACTCCTATCTTTAGAAAGACTGCTCACTCTTAGGACGAAAACTGCGGAGTCGGACCGTTTCTTAGGTAAGATGTGAGCGGAAGCGTAGGGGACCTCTGTGTATTCCAAATCAATCTGATTTGCCACAGAATTCTGTGTACCAGAATGGCAGTGGCCGAGCGAAGGTTCGAATTAATGATTTCATTGAAGGCAAAAAAGCCCCTCAATTTCGCTTGAGAGCTTTTTCATTGAAGTGCTGTAATGTCAGGTTTATCGTCATAACTTTTTAGTGCGCATTCCAGGGCTCCCCGTTTAGTTTCGAAGCTCCTGCAGTTCCACTGCCAAATGACCACCGAAGTGCTAGCCATCACGTTTCTTGCTTGTATGGTTCAAGGCGCTCCGTCTGGCCACGTAATTTTAAGGACTCCTAATTGGACTCTACGTACTGCTGGCACTGAGGCTCCATAATGCGGTGCAGGTGAAGCAGTAGCTCTCATCGCAGAGTTCACAACAGCAGGCTCGGCAGCAGCTGAATCATAATGTTGTCCAAGCGAGATATGGCTTTGGTAACCGTCGAGCTGAGGGCTGCAATGCTCTCCTCTGTCTTTTTGTTCTGCTCATTAAGCTGCTCTATAGAGTGTTGTACTTCCTCGAAACGCGAAACAGCGGGATTCAAGTCTTTCAAGACGTGACTCAATCTGCTCAAATCTCGCCTCTAGCACCGGCTGGCGTGCTGCTTTACGCTTAGCAAGGCGAACATTGACAACTTCCATGGTAGCTCCTGCCAATGATTTCACTCGCATTCGTTGTATTAGGGGATGCAGTTATAGTATTCCTTTCCTTTAGCTGTCTAATTTTGTTATAAGCAGCTGTAAGCTGCTGCTGAACTAATTTAACTTGCTCCACCAGCTCCCTTACCTGCGAATCTTGGCATGGCGCACCTGTCTCTTTCTTTGACTCGTATGGAGGCCCCCATGCCAACTGCTTGGCTGCTTGCTGTCAGATCTTCAAAACTTCCGAAACCCGTCATACACAATCACACCACCATCCTGCTTTCACTTTGCCCGCACATTAAAATTCCCGGAGACGCACATGCATCGAGTAAAGGCGCAGGGGGTCGATCCTGCGCAGCTTTTACCCCCCCCCCCCCCCCCCCCCCCCGCACCATAGCAAACTGCTCTCTGAACAGAGAGTTTGATGAATGCGGTGGCTCTCGATGGTGATCTGTCATGCGGCTCTTCCACCGGCTAAACAGTCCCGTGAGCACTAAATATCACATGGGACCTTAGGCGCTTCCACTGTATGCAAAAATGTTATAGTATAGGGCGTGATCTGAATGTCCTTTTTGAGAGTTCGTTAAAGATTATCCCAAAAAACATGGCATGACGACAAAAGATACCAAAGCTCGATTCGAAAGCATGAAATACACAAGCGGAATGTGGGGGTCAGTCACACTATTCTATCCGTGAACATGCGATGTTCTCCGAGCTAGTATCAGTTACAAGCTGCGACGCGACAAAACTTGCTTCACTGCACACGGAAAGTGAATTCCAGCCTCTGAAGCGCCTCTTCGCTGTCAAAAATCACTCTTCTAAGTTTAGCTACGTAATGAAGTACTGGGGTAAGCAATACTTGACATCGGCTCCGCTCGGGGACTTAACGGGACCTGTGTCACGTTTCAGCCCGACGCCGCATGCTTTCCGAACACGCCGTCGGCGTCATGCTGACTAAAATGACTTAATTGCACTAACCCGTGAGACGGGTCTCATGTTTGTAAACAAGAACGGCGCTGCAGTCTGCAGCGACAGGGGTGTAGGCAAAAATGGCAGTGGCTTAGCTCGGCTATGCCAGGATATATGTAGCGAAAGCAAGTGTGAAACTCTCCAATTGGTCTTGTTCACATATTCCACAACGTATGAAGCACAGGCATAAACGTCCAGTATGACCTGTAGGTGCATGTTTGATTTCAGCACCGAGGCTATACAAGGATTGAAGGGGTCGCGTCACTCTTACGCCTATTCTCTAGGCTAACGGCACGTTGTTCTTCGGTTTCCTGAGCCCGCCGCTGAAGTCTCTTGGTCGCATTCCATCGTTCATAACGGGCCGCCTTCAGTGAATTAGGACTCAGGTCTCTCCTCCGGCTGCTGTCGCTGCTGCTAGCGGTCGAGACACCGGACTTTAAACGTGCCTGTCTCGCGGCGGCATATTCAGGGCGGCGTTTAGCCAGTCGTTCGGCGCTCTGTTCGTCTGTGTCCTGGGCGATTCGTTTCCTCTTCATCTCGTTCCGCTGTCGATTCCAGGCCTCCTCCAGCTCATCGGAATTATCGCCGTCCATACAGTCGCCTCAACTGTGGTTGCGGCGCACGCCAGCTCTCCTTTTCAATCCTGTGACATCTTATCACGCATGCGACGCCGCTGTCGAAGCGAGCTGAGGCGAGCGCAACGACGAGGAACGCGCTGTCACGTCCTGCCAAACGGCGGCGACCGGCGCGGTGGGACTTCATGCCAGATGGCGCGGCGAGCGCGCGAAGCACAGTAACCTACACAACGCCTACACAAGCACAGTGCACTACACAGTGCACAGTGCCTACACAACGAAGGTCACTGCTGACGCTAGCGCCGCCGCATCTCGCTACGGAAGCGCCTGAGCTGGGACAGCGGAAATGAAGGATAGCAGGCAGACTGCAGAAATGAAATGAAAGAGGTGAGAGAACTGGTATAAAGGAGAGAGGAATAGGTACAAGTATGCTATTTACCTTTCTGTAGCCTACTTCCATAATCTGGGGTGACCTTTGAAATCTTTGCGGATGGGCCAAACTTCATATGCGGTCGCATTCTGTTTTTTAGGAGTGTAGTTAAAAAGGCCCCTTTTTTGGGTGTATGATTTTTCCCATGCTATATAGGTATACTACTCATTATAACTCATTATTAACTCTCAGCCACTGCTGCCCGCCCACAGACACCTTTATAATGCAATGCCTATATACCGTTGTTTTTTTTTTACCTGTTATTACCCCCGAAAATTCCTAAATACAGGGTAGTCAAGATAAAAGAAAAAATCTTTCCAGGAACAAACTCTCAGCCACGGCGGATGCCAGTTGCTTTTAAAATCAGCATTATTTAGATAAGAAAACTTCTGCTTAAGTTTTCCATTACGACTGCCTGGTTGTTATTGCTAATGGGAGTTGGCAGCGACAGGGAATACGATGCTGTATCAGTTTTCTAAAAGAAGAAGCCATGTTTTTCTACAGCCCTGTAGCCCTATAATCATATGCATCCCTAATGGGGCAAGAGCAGGCTCCCATGCTCCATGAATTTGACAAAGCAAGTACGTTGGCCAAGATGCTTCACATTTAGGTGTGCGATGCGCTGTGTGTTGCTCATGACTCGGATCATGAGGGAAGGAACCGATATCGTGCTGCCGCTGTTCTACCCTGCGTGCGCATTCGGCATCGGGCTGGCGGTTCTTCTTTCCCATCATATTTTCTCTGACGCAGCTGCGTCGCCATGTTGAGTTTTTTTTTTACCTTTGGAATTAAGTATTCCTTAAAAAGCACTCATATCATATGGATTTCTCAATTCGTAATGAGGTACGGCTAAGCTCAGACTGCTCATCAGGAGGCATGTGCTTGATGTTCGAGCGCTCAAAACATTTCTTTTGAATAAGCAGCACGGACCTACTAAAAAAAACATTTCTTTAATTTTGCATAATTCTGTATGTGAGACCCCCTGAATGATGATGTGAGGGGGTGAGGAGACACATTTTATAAAATATGGTCCGGGAAGGCTAATAACAGTCCACGGTCAAGGCATCAGCACGTATCTAAGGGTTAAGTGCAAATTCTTTAAAATGCATTTTGTTGCCTTCCTCTTTGCAAATGTGTAATCAGAACCATCCGCATTGCAATTTTTGCATTTTCCACCACACGTATAACGTAATTCAATGCACATTGAGTTTGACTAACAGTTTTTTTTTCATAAGTCTTTAGTGCGTTAAATGTAACAACCATTCACCGCAACTTATTTTAAACCTAAAACAAGCATTCTTTTTCACTGTCTATCAGGAAGAATTGAAAAAATTCTGAACTGACAACGCCGCCGTGGAAGCCCTTCACGATTAGTAAAACTTCTAATTAAAATCGGCAAAATTAGTCTACTAAGAGTATATCCCCTTTCCCTCAAAAAAAAAAACAGACGTATTTTGGGTTAGCGCAGCACTACAATCAACTGACCGTAACCAGCGCCGTGCAAGTCCAGGTCTGTTGCTCCCTTGAATAAGGTCGTCCACTGCGGTACGCCGAGCTGACGCGCGATCTGTGCCAAGTTCGCACACTAGACATCGTTGCGACAAAGCTTATTGGTTCATATTTGCATCCGACGCGTACTGCGAGACGGGACTCATAACAGTGAGGCCCTCCTGAGGACTTTCCCAGCAATGCTATCTGGGTGGGACGCAACCATGGGAGAGAGGGCATCCTCTCCCATGGCACGGGACTTGAGTGATAGTGAGGTGAGAGAGGACGTCGATAAAGAACTCGCTGCAGCTCCGGAGTGCAAGTTCGCTCCAAGGTCTTCCACCCGGAGTAAACCGTAAACACTAAACCGGAAACACAGTGAAGTGTTTGCGGCTGGCCTTCGTGGGTCGTTGCCGCCGTGCTTCTGTTCTCTCGGTGGTATAACCGGTTTCTGTAATGTCCGACCCGAGCAGAGTTCACAGAATCTGGGGGGGGGGGGGGGGGGGGGGGTAATTTTTTTGAAGGTCATATTTTAGGAGCGTATACGTTCCAGGCAAGAAAGCTAAAGACAGTAAACTGCAAGCGTTGCTAGAAACAATGTCACATCACTTCTCAGTTTGTTTAACATTCAATGTGCCGCGAAAATACTAAGCATTTTATGCGCAGGGCATTCACGTTTGTTGCACTCACTTCTTCCTTTGATGCACCGCCGCGGTGGCTGAGTGGTTATGGCGCTCGGCTGCCGGCCCGACAGACGCGGGTTCGATCTCGGCCGCGGCGGTCGAATTTCGATGGAGGCGAAATTCTAGAGGCCCGTGTACTGTGCGGTGTCAGTGCACGTTAAAGAACCCCAGGTGGTCGAAATTTCTGGAGCCCTTCACTACGGCGTCTCTCATAGCCAGAGTTGCTTTGGGACGTTAAACCCCTATAAACCAAACCAAACCAATCTTCCTTTGATGCTTCTAGTCCCTGTACATTGAGGCTTATTTGGTTTCTTCGAAGTTGCGGTTTGAAATCACGGACACTCACAGATGTACAGTATGCAAGATGAGGCGAAAGGACAGTAGATTATTTCTCCATCACTACTGCATCACAGGGTACAGACGCGAACAGGCAAGAATTTTTTATTTAGTACGGTCAGTGGTGTCGTGCGACATAATAGCAAAAAGAAGCCATCGATGAAAATGGAAACAGTGATGAGCCTACATGGACAGGCTAACCGGAAATAACCGAGTGGCTGCCAACAGCTGTTAGTGCCCCCATGCAGCTACGACAGCATCGACCGATAACGAGGTAAACATCGATACAAGTGTAAACACACACGCCTGGAATAATATAATGGATGCTGGAGAGCCACGTACATGGCCGAGGACGTGTGGCTTGCTGGGCTTCCGTCCCTTTGTTTTGCATGTCTGCAGCCACAAGTGCTATCACCGCAAGGTCATTCCACTGTAAATGCGACCCAGGCGGTGTCTTGTGCTGCTGTTTATCTTCTTTGGTCAATGTTCTCGTGTCTGCACGGAGCGTCCTGTAGCTTTTGGTCGTCATTAGCTCCATCATTTCAACGTGTCCCGTTATCGTACGTTTTCTGGCTGAGAAGGCCCAGACAATGCATGCGTGTGTTACTTTTTTGGACACAACAAAGTCACTAATATCAACCATGTCGCTCTTCTCCTGGCGTGGATATTATCCGCGTTAAGACAGACGTTCTCTCGCCCCCAAGCCTTCTGCGGACTTTCTGCGCATTCGACTTTATCTCTTCCGGCAGACAGCAAAGAGACTGCCAGTATTCCTTATATATTATATTATATTATATTATATTATATATATTATATTATATTATATTATATTATATTATATTATATTATATTATATTATATTATATTATATTATATTTATTATATTATATTATATGTTCCTTGTTATACTTTTTTGGTGGACAACGCCTGAAACTATGTTCGACTAAAAGAACAAAATCAAGTCAAGTTGATGCTGGGCAGCATGACTCTTATCACAGCCAAACGTTGGAATACATAGCATGCCCAGCTTCTATAACATTCGCGCGCAAACTCTTTCGTACCACCGTATCGATCACCGTAACGTAGAGATCGTTGCGCGCTACCATTGACACGTTGGGCACTTGCGCATGCAGTGTTTCAGCCACCTCCTCCCCTCACCAGCCGCCATCATCAGAACACAAGCGCTGCGAAAGTAAGCATTTCTACCGTTTACCTGTGCCACCCTGGGCTCATCTCCACCAAACTTAAAAGGGTACGTTCTAGGGGCTGTACTTTGTTTCCTTGTTCATTTTTTTGTGTGTGTACTTGTGCGTGTTTCTCTTCACATTGACAAAATAAAACTCCGTAGCTTCGAGAGGTCTCTCGTGTATCAGGATGTGACATGTTTTTAGTTTGTCTTATTGTTCCCTGGTAGTAACATGACGATTACTTTGTTTTCTTCATGTGTATATGACGTGAAATTCCCATCAATTCGCTGGAGTCGTTCTTCTGTTTTCCGTGGAGCGGTCTGTCGCAGCTTCTGATGGTTTGTATTTTCGCTACAAAATAATTTCTCCCAGCCTTTTCCTGCTGCTCTGAAGATTCAAGGCTCATCTCTTGTTTTATGTTGTCGATTTGGAAAATGTGATCTTTTGTATTTTCGATTCTGGGAGACGTGTTTCTTCCATGAGAATTTCGGCGCCTGCCTCTTATAAATTTTCATCTGCGTGTAAATAAGAACTCTTAGAAGTAAACTTTGCCGCTCATCTTACTGCCCGGGGTACACTTCAGAGTTTGAAAGGGAGTCGTGTCAAAGGGGTTTGTGATATATGGTGATTCTAATGACACTTAGCTCTCAGCATAATGGTCTCATTATAGTTATGGTCCTCAGATCCGCTCTTTAAAACTACATTTTATGGATGTCGCCCATCGTGTATTTACGTCAGTGCTGTTAATATTCTTGTTAATTCCTAACACGTTGCCGCTTGAGCGAAGCTTTTCGATGCCTTACAAGAACAGTCATATCAATATATCGCGAGATACATAGGACAGTGTTTTTGCTAGTAACCACAGAAACGCAAACTCTCTCCCTGACATGAACAAGCCAGGCTTATGCAACAGCATTGGAAACGAAGCACAACACTATAAGCCTCATAAATGAACAAAACACGCTTCGAAACAGCCACATAAAATACACGCCATACATTGGCTGAAAATACACAGGTACCAAGATAAACCTTGAAAAAAAAAGGTAATAAAAACTCATGTTGACCTGAATTTCTTCTTTCAAAAATAAAAAATGTAGCTTGACAAAGCACTGGTTTAACGGGCAGCCGCAAAGTGCGGATGTCATTTTCAAATTTTTTTGACAGAAGTGTCGTGATGGCCAACTAGGGAATTAATATGTACAGAACAAAATTGGACTTAGTGCGTCCTGCCTTGCTAGAAATTACAAAAAGCGCGCTGATAATATCCCGTGGCAGGAAAGCGCGTGCATCGGCACCCAGAACCGGCTGTTGGTGGTAATGCATTTAATAATTAATGTAGGTACCACGAAACGGTTCCTCAAATGTCGAAGTTCAATTCCTCATATTTTGTTACGAACATTTGTGCACTCAAAACAATACACGAATCCTAAATTGTTGCAAATACTGGCACGAATTGATCTATAGTTGACCGTGTTATTGCAATGCATTAAACATAGTTAGCTGGCTGTCCTTAAACCTCGGACCACGAAAAAATGTCCAAATTGAAATAACCGAAAAATGTCATCCGGAAGGAGAAGGCAACGAAAGGCAAAGGTGTGACGCGGAAGAGGTTAACAGTCGCCGACACTTTTCCTTTCCTACCAGCACATTTTCGTGCTACCCATTGCGTCACTCCTGGTTTCCAGGTCCAGGTTATTCACTTTTGCTGCCCTAGCATAAAAGTGAAGTTCCTGATTATCATCTGAATTTTAAATATTTAGCAAGTAGTTTCATTTTTCAGTTCTTTATTTTTCCAACCGTAGGTCGGAGCAAGTTATTTTCACCCGAATCCACAAAGCTGTATTATGAGAATCGAGCAAAGTGAGAACCGCGCAGTCCGTAGAATGCACGCATCCTAATCTGTACCGTGCTTAGTTTCTAGCTGCAGTGGAGTGAGAAAAGCTATACAGAATGTTATTTCGTTTCCAAAAACACTTTGTATTGCTGGTGATGCACCTATCCCCGTTCTTGACACTGACTTGGAAATTTGGAATCGCCAGACCAGGGCCATTTTTTCTCTGAGACTCAGTGATCCTTTATTGACGAGAAAGACCATGTGCGGACAGAAGTTGCAGCTCCAGCTTCGAAGAAATATCATCGGCAAGTAGAATGTGCAGCTTGAAATAGCAAACAAACGAGAAATAAAAAAAGAAAAATGGACGTGCGAAGGTTACAACAAAGAGGGACAACCTCGCCTCTGTTCGCGTCAGTCGTGTCTTTATCATTTCATTTTTTCGTTTTCATTTGAAGTGCGCATCGGCCTCGTGCAGTGCTCTTTCACAACTCTACATCTGCGTATGCACTTCGAAGAAAGATCGTCAAACGAGAGCCACTCACCTGGGAATAATGTAGAAGCGGGTGCACTTTTTAGCCCTGCCACGACTGCGCGGACCGCAGCACCGTCATATCCAAAGGCACACCAAAGCGCGCGCGACTGCTCACATTATGGTCAGCCATTCGCCCAGTGGCGGCGTTCTGGGCTGCAATGGCGGAAGTATCCCCGCCCAACGGCGCCTTCTGCACCAAGTGGGCCGCTCAAGGCGTCTGCGACTGAGTAGGCCATTCCGGTGAGCGAGAACGCTGCTCGCGTGTGTGGAGGAGGGAAGCCGGCCTCCTCCGGCCTTCCCGTTCTCGCAGATGCGTGCAGCAGGCGAGCAGTCTCCGCCCCTCTTGCTGTGTGTATACAGCGTAAACAAAAACGAAACAGCCGCACTTTTAGTGCGCTGGCACTTTTCCCATTCTATGAGGATAGCAACAAATACGCTGCAACTCCCACTCGCCAATTTCGTCGTTGTTTGTCTGCCCGGTCCCGACGTGCCCACTGTGACAGTTGAATTAAGGATTGGTCGCGCAAAGGTTGCTCGGGATGAGCAACCTAAGTCGCACAAGCCCTACTGGCAGCAGCACCTGCCATCACCGGCCAGTGGCGGATCGCTTAACCACCGCACAACTGTGGCAGGAGTGGTATAAGGGCTCCCAGGGATTTATGAAGGCAAAGTAGAGACTGACCAATTCCGCGTTTATATAAGAGCATTAACCATTAACGCTACGGCATCATGTCCTTCCTGCGGAGCTTAAGTCAAATTTCGCCGATCGTTGCCTGAAGCCTGTTTGAGCTTGAGAAAAACCAAGCCTCGAACCGTAACCTAAGTGCTGGCGCATTTAATTCGCATCTGGTGTAACTGCTCGAAATCATCCAGCATTTTTTTTTTTCATAATTTGAACTCGTTTTGTCCCGGTAGGACAACCTACAGATTCTCAATGCGACGTCAGCAACGACGTACCACGAAGAAATCCCTTAAGACCATCAAATGTCCCTGCGCTGCCTCTATGACACCGCTTTGCTAAGCTCTACGGAGCTGCTCGATCCCGGTTGTGCAAAACAAAAAAAAAACTGACTGCACTGCAGACCCCGGCTTACGCGTGTTGAAGCCACCTTTGAAAGCACCGATTGAAGCTGAAATTCGGACGAGGTGCTTGGTATTCTTTTAGTCTCAGCGGCACTAACAATGACAGGCCGGCGAGATTAAAACACAGATATGCGCTTTCTGTCAACTAAATTTTATGAAAATACTGTACACATATAGATAAGATTCCGCACACAAACCGTAGAAACAATTTAGAACCAAGTCGGGGAGGAGAGCAGCTATGACTAATGTGCAGCATGCTAGCTAATTCTCATGCTAGAAAAAGAGCCACAGATGGATGTCTAATGCAACTGATTCCCTTATTGGAAACGTTAAAGCATCCATGATTTACAGAGCCAACTTTTCCTTAAGTAGAAAAAGAATGACAGTGTTAGTTGCATTCTGCTTAAACCTGCCACATGCGTTTACTCCTACACTCCCTACCATAATGAACTGTGTGGGAAAAGGAATATTTTATCCTTTTTCTGTCATGCTCCTTGAGCCGCTTGTTCATGCATATCCCTGTTTGGTCGATATACACGGCACCACACGTGAACCCAGTCCCGTATACCATGTCCTCAGCAAATAAATGATGGAGGGAACGTGGTGTACTTGAAAGCCGGCCTTCTTAGCATTTGGTGTGTGCTGAGCTACTTGCACAACTTAAGCGGAAAAATTTTGTAAGTTTGTCGTCTTTTTAAAAAAAAAACACCATACATCGAGATCGCCTTTTCCACACATAAGAAACTGAGTAAAATGAGCAAGCAAGTTCAAGCGTGAGCGATGTTCACGACTGTCTAAGTGACGACTTTTTTTATTACGGCACAGGTGTGTGGTGATATTAAGCGGCCCTGTTATTCACCTTGAGAAAGGCGAGTAATATAGCAACTGTAGTTCCATTTCACTTTGTTTATATTTGCTGTTCGTTATTACACCCCTCCTTAACTATCACTCTGTTTAGCTGTTCAGACAGGCAGATGTTAAGAATCAAATAGAGAAAATAGAAAAAATGTCTAACACTAACCTTCCGTGCATTAAACCACTTATTTCAACATCTTACTAACATATTGAGTCCATAAGGCCGGCCTTCTCCGAGCAAACAATGCTCGAAAAAAGGCGAGCTCGTTCTGCTCGCTTTCCGAATGTGCAGACTATTATGAATATATATTAGTATTTCTAACCTCATGCGGTTAATAATTTCCTGGGTGCGAGAACACTAAAGCGCATGTCCAAGTGTCAACTTCAGGTGAGAGCGTTGACAAACTTTTTAGCTGGCTAGTTTTCTGCGCAAGTAGCTGGGAAGGTTCGTTGGGTCAAGCCTACCTCAAGGAATAAATGCGCAAAACGGCGCTTCTGCCTTAGTCATTCGTCCCCGGTAAGTGAATCTTCATCATTGAAATCATTGACTTTCAACTTTCACGAAACACGTGCCCACCGTCCACCGCTCCAGGCGCTCTCGACTGGACATTCTTAAACACTACTAAGCGGTTTCTTCCATGTCTTCACCCTCAAGCAGCGAAAGGCTGCTTACCTCATAGCAAGTTCCATAATAGACAAACAAGCGCGAGTCAATCACGTATCTTAAGGAGATGCGCGATTCTTCCAAGACTGACCACAGAAACAGGCTTCCTTTACGACAACATATTTCATGAACTGAGGCGCCCTCACTGGTGGAAATTTTTATACTTAGTTTGCCCTAACTTACGGCAAAGTATTGTATTGTTCGCAGTATTGTTCGCAGCCCGATGGAGCAGGTCACAATTTTTCTTTGGTGGATAAAATTTTGCGAAATGTGGAAAGCCGTTGAAAATGTGTCTCTGCTATGTCTGGCGGTGTCTGCTGTGGATGCTATAGGTAATGACAAGTCATCTGCGCGTTCTATATGCAAAAAAAAAAGGTTTTTCAGTCTCGCATTTCATTGAAAACCACTGCTGTTGACAGATGAAACTCTTTTTAGATGCTGCTCTGAGCAAATCAAACTACTTTACTTGTCAGTGTAACCATAAATCTAGCTATAAAAGTCAATTGGGACGCTATTACAAAGAGCAGTGCGCTGCTACTCAGCTGTCTAGGGGCGCGCTGATGTCCAACCCACATATGATCACAGCGACGACACGAAGCCAAGCACTAGATGGCGCTGCCTGTCTAAGAAAGCGGTGTACTAAATACAAGAGTAAATACGCGCGGTGCGCTGGGGCCGCTGGAGACGTCCTTGACTCCGCCGTGAGGGCGATGCCACGAGATAGGACAGCTTGGCTTCTTGGGATGACAATTCTTATCGGCGAGTCTGTCGGTGCCCCAGAGACCCCTCTCATCCCCGGGCTTTATGCCCTGATGGAAGCCGAGAAAATAAACTGGACAAAACAGTAGTGTCATGGTAGACACGCCCGAGCTGGATTCTGAGAGGAGAAACTTGTCAAGCATCACAGGGCGGAGCATCACAGCGAGTCAGTCAAGGAAACGACGCAACACAGAAAAACACGGAGAGCCCTTATGGGCCTAATATTTGTCCTGTCGCATCCTCGTTCCGCTTAATTCTTTGTTTGTCATTCTGGGCTTAGCCGGGAGAGAAAACTTCAACAGTCATGAAAGATCGACGCGAATAGGTCGTTTTATTTGATTTTTCTTAAAATACTGGCAACAGTGCCAAGAAAAGAATTATCGTAAACAATACTGTAATGGTGGATAGTTGGTTTGCCATGTTTTTGTAACTAGACCTTGTGCCAATGTATCACGCGGCAACCCGGAGAATAAAATAATGTGGGGTGCAGTGCAGGGCAATGAGGCTGAGGACGGATGCGGGGGGTTACTTAAGGGCGTAATGTTTTTCGAAGAACGGCAACAAGAGCCTACAGACGTTCAGAGCTAACTCACAATAGGCGCAAGCGAATATTTGAAGACATTTGATAGAATTGAATACTGAACATTGAATATTGGTATTTGCATTTGAAGCCTGACTTTTACGCATATATCAGATATCTGAAAGGGCACTAATATTCTCGAGAAACTCATTATTTGGTGCGCATTATCAAGTATTTGCTTTCTTTTTCACGGACAAGGCAAGGCGAGCTTCGGCAAAAGCAGCCTGGCAAAGTGGAGGCTCCGTGCCCCATCCTGCGGGAAGGGAATTTTTAAGCGGGGCATCTTTTTCATTCGACACGTCATTTCTTTATGACATGTGACAATTCATGCTCCGTATTGTTGGGGTGAGTTCGAACCAGTTATGGTGCAAAATTTATTATACAGCTCCAACCTACTTTTTTTTTCTCTACTGCGTCAGAGTTTCATGTGTATTGTGAAAATGTGGTCATTGTGTTTTCGCAAAAAAAGTATTGTGCTTCATCCCGTGATCTCACTCGACAACAAGCATGTTTGTGAGGGCTATCACCCTCGGCCCAAGGAACCTTTACTTCATTTAAACTCCGGACATTATAAAGTAGTAAAAAAATACTATAGTCACTTCTTGTTTCTTTTCAACCCTTCGTAAAACTTGTTAACACAGAATGAGTTGCAAGCTTCCTTGAACAAGTGGCCAGATTGTCCATTGTTGTTTATACCTTGGGTAAAAGGTAAAGGCGCCAAGCAAACATTGTTGCCCAGCATCAACAAGCCTATAGTTCTTCCGTACGCACATCGTTTCACGCATGAATTACGCAATGTCGCTATTCATTACGTTGTGGGAACTGTCATGCCTGTTTCTTTAAAGTTAGCTGGTTTGCGTGGTTTGGTTCATAAGAAAGCAGAAGCTGTAAAGAGTGCACAGCGATGCTACATCAATCACAAATCGAGGTTTGTACCGTGTCGAACGCAGATCGTCTGTAAAATTCCTCTCTCTTGCGGAAAATTCTATAGAGACAGATAACTCAACAAGTTGGTAAACATTCATTCTGAATAGCCCAAGCGCTGTGTTCCCCCTTTGAGAAATTCTATGTTGGGCAAACTGGCCGCTGTTTAAATGTCCGTTTGTCCGAGCATTGGAATTCTTTGAAGCCAACTGCTCTAAAAAAATTACCAAAACATTCTACAAAATATAAGTGCCAACCTCTTATTGAAAACACTTGTGCTTGGTAAAGCGAGCGCGCAACCAGCGAAGCAGGGAAATTATCGAAGCCTTCCATATCTTCAAACGTGGTGATAGCAGTGTAAGTGACACATCAATGGGTACCTGAAACCAGTTGCGAAGTCATCAGCAATGCTGGCACATGTTTGGCTCTTTATATTGACTGCCTTTTCTAACCTTGTATTCCATTAATTTTTTACCCCTTTTTGTTTTTCTTCCTACATATTCTGTACCATTCCTAATATAGATTCAGTTGTGAGACAACGCTTGTCTTTGACATCTTTTTTACTCGTCCGTTTTCGGCGCTGATTTTTCTCAAATTCTTCATCGTGTGCTAACATCGCACCGCCAAGTTGTTTCCTTATTTCGCCTACATAAATGTACAGCCCCTGAGCTTTAAAAAAATGGCCCAGCGCAATTAGATGAAACAACCATTATATTCTTTGCCGTCGTGTGGCAAAACTCAGACCACTTTTTTTTTTAATTCGGCCCAGCTAGGTAGTTTTCTAGGATAGATAAGCAGAATTTGTAATATTCATTTTAGGTCCAAGATCGTTTCGTTACTTTGCCGAGTGGGTTCAGAAACAGTCGTTTCAGTTCTTCTAAAAGAATACCGCTTGCATGGTTCTTTTTTCAGGCATCTAAAAAAAAAATCCCGAAAAACATGAAAGAAAATCTCAGCACCGCGCTGTTTCGCTAAAAACTGCAGCGCTCTCAGTTGTATTTTGACCGAAATTTTGAACACTTGAGCACAACGAGAGAACGTTTGGGATTTTCATCGACAATGTTTATTTGTTACAGAAGTAAGCAAGAATTTTCAAATCTTGCCAGCTTCAGATATAACATGAATAACATTGCTGGTCTTCATCGCACTCATGGCAGAATTTTTTTTTACTTGGCACACTGCTGGGCTACTTGCCGCTGTCCATCAGCTGACCTGAAAACAGTAAACAAATTAGTGTCACAATATAGTCGAGGCACTTAAAAACAAGAAAACATTAGAAAAACAAAACTGACTTCCTATATAGTCGGATACATCCTGGTATACTTCATATAAAAAAAGATCTGTGTCGTACATTCACTCCGACCGTGCACTAATACTTTGAAAATGCGAAAACATCAGCGTTATGTCAGTTTCTAAATAAATATACGTATTTTGAAGCTGCCAGATGATATGTTGTACCATAATGATGGCGAGAAAGACGCTTATGGTACACGATAGCCCATTGTCTAAAGCGCGGTGTACAGTGGACGGCTTTGAAAAGCTGGGATCCGCTCCGTATAGTTTGCTCTGAAGAGCACCTAGGAGCGGTTTTAAATGTCACCCTGGCCACAAATTATTCGAGATATTTTTCCGCAGAACAACTCGTGGATTCGCCACTTTTGGCATATCTGTATACATTGAGAAACGCATATTTGTTTACTGCGCACCTTCAGAGAAGCTGGTATCAGATTCTGGTATTGAAAATCGTGGAATTGCCCCACTTTACGAACGAGAAGAACGCGGTGAAGAGAAGTTTCTTGTGGCGTAGCAATATAAATGCTAGCGTCCGACAAAATACAGGAGAATCATGTTATGTAGTAAAGTCATTAAATAATTTATATTAGTCAACTTTTTACCTATTACCGATAGGCACCTGATTGCGTTTAGAGATTTGTAGCTGACCGTTAGTATTAGCCACATAAATTTTTAGAATTTCGAAAACACGATTACCCTCACTGATGTGGCTCGTTAAAATTTGACTACATTGGACCAGAATAGAAGCGGTTTCGAAAATTATGCCGGGAAAGCAACCCCTCCCATCCACGCAAGTAGTCGATATAGCCATATTTTGTCGAGCAACAGCTCCGATCGTAATCAAGTTTTCAAAGTTCTAAAAATTCATATGGCTATTACTAACGGCCGGCTACAACTTTCTAATTGCGATCAGGTGCCTATGGGTAATAGCTAGAAAGTTAACTATTGGTTTTAGTTAATCACTTTACTAGTTAACATGATTCGCCTATTTTTGACGTCCGCCAACACTGGTACTACTAATCAGCAAAAAGCTTCTCTTTACGTCAAAAACCCTATTATAAACATTAGTGATCACCTTCCTGAAACAGCTGGTATAACCCGGCGGGTTTCCTTCGGGAGCATGTCGTGTTGCTTTTTTTTTTTGCATCGTCAGCCTTCAAACTTATACCATTGCTTGGAAAAAACCACTTGGTCTCTGTATTTTGAGCAAAGGTTGTACACTTGGTGCCAGTCTCCTGAATCGACGCCGCATGTTATTTTTGCCATTTATCTCTCTCCATCTCTCCATTTATATCACGTGCTACGGTGTGCATTTACTCTGCGCACCCTTTCTAAACCAGTTTACCGAAGCTTGTTGGGGCCAACTAACATTACGACGAAGTGCGACTGATTCGAACAATTTGTTAGCATGTCCACACTCTAAACAGGAATACGCCTATATGAGAGTAAGAAAAGAAGTAAGCAGCCCTCTAGCGCACTCCCTTTTACTGCTTTCCCTTTAGAGCGTATGGCTAGAGTTCTAAAGTTCGAAATACTTGGAAACTCGGTAATTCGTAACTATAGCCACACTCGATCATACATTGGAAAATTACTTTTTGAAGAAAATAAATTCAATTACTCTTTACTTCTTTAACATTCGCGACAGACTTTTAATGATATATTTCCAATTACGGCAAACAAAAAGTAATGACAGTGCATGGCAGTCACTCCTGAAATGTAGCGCTGTTAAGCTTAAATTATTTTTTAGCTTTCACGCACACAGAGAAATACACTGATCACAGTTGCTTTGAGCATTTTAGACTTTGTAATATAGTGCGTCGCAGCAGCAGATGAGCTTCAATGTTCCCTTCTGGAGTTGTACACAGCGCCACTAATGTATACTTCCTGACTGCAAGCGCAAGGAAGCGGAGTCGCCGGATTCAGCTGGGCGGCAATGACGTTGAGTAATGCGATTAGCAAGTTTTGCTCCCCCCTCTAAACGCTCCTGTTTGCAGCAATTCACCGCCTGTGTCTTGGCCTCTCCCACTTAGTGGGTATGTGCCACCTACATTTGAGGCGAACCAATCGATATGGGAAGCTTGCATCAGGGGATCATTTATTTAACTTCCTGCGCAAGAAATAAACACCGTACAGAAAAGCTCCAAGACTTCATGTCCCTCAACTCAGTGGTGTACGGAGGGAAACGCAAAGACAGAGTGCATTACGTGTGTGAGGAGTGCCACTTTTAACTTCGTTGTATTTGTGAACACCTTACCTGCGTCCGACGGTGTCAGTCGTGGCTGAATGTATTTCACTTTCAGAGTACGTTGCGAAAGTGAGATACGACGGCTGAGCCACGTGTGTTGCGTGTCTGGAATTCGCTCTCCCGTCAGCGTATATATTTTAATTGCTTTAGGAAGTGTTTTAATTCGAAATCACTGTATACCTCATCGGTAAAGAAGCATGGTGTCAAGAAAAAAAATAAATAAAGTTTCTTTCGAAGGATCGGGGAATTTAACTCCGGACATTCAGATTGCGAGGCCGCCACGCAGCCCTGGGGCCAAAAAACTTTTTTTATTGCATGGAAATAGTGCCGAAACGAAAAGTATAAGCACGCTTACGCCACAAAACAACAGGCTGCAAAACTTTTCTTTATTTGTTTCCTGTTTACGACCTAAAAAAGGTTACAGCAGTAGCGGAGCAAAATAGCAATACAATAATATCCAAAGTGGCAGCCGCAGTTGGGGCCGCGCTGTGACTCAAAAATGTTTCAAGTTTGCCAGATCACTCAACATTGGCTTGCATTCAAGTTGCTCGCTCTGACCTTTATATAGTTCTGTTTGATAAGCCACAAAACCGCTCTTGGGCTTACTTTAACTATCTTATCCATATTCCTAATGACGTTGCCTTCTTCATCTCTTAATGAACACAACCGATGTTTGCCTATCCCTAGTATCCTCGTCACCTCTTTTAGGCTACCTCCCTTCTGTAGAGCTTGTTCGATTCTCTTCATATTAAACTTCTCTATGTCGGTTACCTTGCGCTTATTGATTAGCTTTGATCGCTTGCCGGTAGGCATCATGTGTAACCGTCCTACCGCCTACTTCTACAGAGCCCTAAGCAATGATAGCTGTGAGATTATCGTTCAGTCGCGTGATATAGACGCGCCGATCCCGCATCATGTTAGCCAAGAGGTAAGAGAGGAGGTAAGAGAGTTGATACGGTTGAAATGGGCACACTGAAGGATAGAAGTAGTAGATATAAACCCTTCTTCTTATTTACCATTCCTGCTTGAATACACTCGTCAGTACTTAGAGATAGCAGACAGAAAGGAAGGACCACACCAGTTTAAGCAGAAATGAGAGGACAAAGATGCACATTTATCAGTAGGCTATTTTACCGCTGAATGGGATTCGCTACGGAATGCAATTTCATTCGTTCAGTGTCATTGACATGCTCTGTTAATGGCTTTCATATCCAACCTGTCTGCTCTGGCGTTTGCTGCACTCGCTGGAGTAGACAAAAGAAAACATTCACTTGTGGATATTTGGGCGTGGCCTGTTTTCACAGCCAAATGACACTACGCACTGGACGTTGGAATTCACCCCCCCCCCCCCCCCCTCCCCGGGAGGTCTGCGCACTGTCTTCCTTCTTCCACATATCCCTCACGCAAGCATCGGCTATTCTATCTCCAGACAGACCTGACGCGGCAGTAAGCGCTCATATCATCGCACCTATGGCATCAGCGAAATATGAACAATGCTCATTCCTTTGATCTGGTTCGCCCTCTGCATCGACGAGGCGTGCTCTTTAGTAATTTTTTATTCTTCATGTTTACCACTCGGCAAGCCGTTCTTTCTTATAAATTGGCCGTTTCCTTCTTTGGTGTGCATGTGAACAAAGGCCCTTATTTCGACGAGACTTACCTGCTTCTCTGGCAGTAACGATGCGTGCGTTGGCTCTCCTCCTGATCATTGCCATTGTCGGTAAGACCTGATCACCCACTGTTATAAGCCATTTGTTAACAGCGTGACTGATTCTTTGTTTAGTGCGCGCTACTACACGATACTACGGACGATGAGACAGATGTGTTGTGGCGTGAAGCAAACCAAGGTAAATTACTCTTCGCGTTTGGGATTTTCAGTATGAAGCTTGGTGACAAGTGACTGAGTACCTTGCTAAAGCCGTTTCAAAGTCACGTGGCGTGCATGTGCAACCTCTATACAAAACACAATTTTAGGTTGTTGCGTTGTTGAGTGGGAAGGCAAGCGTAGCCTGGGGCGGCAGAAAGTTGGACGGGCGGACGAGGTAAAGAAGTTTGCGCGTATAAGGTGACCGCAGCTGGCACAGGACAGGGTTAACTGGAGAGACATGGGAGAGGCCTTTGAACTGTGGTTGGCGTAGTCAGGCTGATGATGACGATCATGATGTTGGTGAGTGCACCTAGAGCCGGATTTGCTCTTTGTATAGTGACTCGCTACCAGTTACCCGCCACGACAGCTCAAAGTTTCTGCTACCGTGCTGGTATTGAGAACGAGTCCTTGGGTTCGATTTTCGATCACGGGGGCGCGTTTTTGTGGAGGCGAAACACATAAACGATCGCCTTCAGAACGTTCGGTGAGCGTTGAAGAATTCCAGATTGCCAAGATTGTTTCATAGCCTTCCACTGCGCAGTCCTTCATTGTAGAAAGTGCTGCTTCGTAAAGTAAAAATGCAAAAATCACTTTTGCATTTCCTCTTAAGTGACGTAAGACATCCTTGTCTGTATCTATAACGTGATTTCTTTTTCTTCTTTTACAGCCTGCCCTTCTGACCAATGGGGTGATTTTTCCGACCCGTGTGAACTCGTAAGGCTTTTGGAGTTTTCTTAACAAGTTATTCTGCCATCCTTCCTACGCTATGCCTTAGTCTTCCTGCGTACTTAGAAGGGTCTGAAGCCAAGGCTAGTCGCGTCAAGAAAGCTTAGGCAATATTACATTGTCACGCTCCCAGCAAGCAGATCTTTAACCAAGTCCCTCTGTGAGACTTGACTGTAGTTCGAATTGGTGGAGTTCCAGCGCTTAAGCTGAGAACGTACAAAACGGTACTCCCTCGCAGAGAGTCGGGAAGAACCGCTTCGTCGCGTCGAGGCGTAGTCACTGATTTACCGCAAAAGCTCACTTTTGATTTCCGTCGAAGAAATCAGACGTAACGCGTCGTCCGCTTCGTTAAGACGTTCGTCCCTTATATTTACCAATGAAAAATTTTCTAGTACTTTGCACAAGCCACTTCGAAAAATGAGCACCGCAAATCTTCGAAATGCATTAGGGCGCTCGACTACTGATCCGGAGCTCCCGGGTTCGAACCCGACCGCGGCGGCTGCGTTTTTATGGAGGAATGGAGGAAGAACGCTAAGGCGCCCGTGTGCTGTGCGATGTCAGTGCACGTGAAAGATCCCCAGGTGGTCGAAATTATTCCGGAGACCTCCACTACGGCACGTCTCTCTTCCTTTCTTCTTTCACTCTCTCCTTTGTCCCTTGAGTTGAGTTGAGTGGTTGTAAGCTACCGGTGAGATTAGCCTTGCAGTTGCTGCCGGCAATTGCTCCACCGTAGCGACACTTAAAATGAAATCACGGAAACACTGTCCGCAAAAACCCAAATAGACACTCCTGAGGTCACCATGTGGAGGCCAAATCCATGTCCTGCAGGTAAAGTTGAAGAAGGCGAGAAGCATCCCTTCTACTCGACTGGCTCCCGCGCGGGAAAACAATGTCCTGAAGAGAACTGTGAGGAACTCCTGCCTTCTTGAGGGATCCGAATAACACAGCCCGTTCCGCGTTGTACAAAGTACAGCACAAGAGGTAATGTTCTATGTCACCACACACACCACACGTTGAACACAATGGTGACAACGCTAGGCCAGTCTTATACATCCACGCCGGCGTACGAGCAGAATCCGTGCGAACGCGGTGCAGCAAAGTGGCTTGGTACCTTTTGAGACCCTTGGTCACACATGGCTGATGAGGAGAGCTCCACAAAGAACTGAAGTGGCACAACACCACATCTCTGAACATTTGCTTGACTTCATGAGGGACTCCATGTACTGGAATCCCGGAGAGAGCTGTATGGGCGAGGTTGTCTGCTATCTCGTTGCCTAAGACACCTATGTGCGAGGGCACCCATTGAAAGCGTATAGAGAAGCCTTTGCTATGTAGATTCTGCACCAAACGTAGGGATCTAAGACTCAAGGCATCAGTGGGGAACCCGTACTCTAACCTTTGAAGGGCAGATTTTGAATCCGTAATTATGACAGTAGGTTGAGGCGTACAACACCGTAGCTTCTTTAGAGCTGCCTCAATGGCAACGCTTTCGGCCATTGTGGAGGACACGACTTTAGTAAAACGAACAGACCAATCATACTTCAAAGACTGAATATGAAAAGCAGCTGCACTAGATCCTCTGACCTTGTCCACAGAGCCGTCTGTAAAAATTTGAAGATGACTGGCATATTCGGTCTCAAGATGTTCCAGTACGAGCGAACGCATTGCCGCTAAGGGAGAATTCCGCTTAGCGCGAACGTGGGGAATTCTCAAGGAACAATCGAGGCTCGTAAAGGACCAAGGTGGCTTCAACGTCTTAGGTCGATCTCGAAGGTCGAGACCCAGAGAACGAGGAGTATTTAAAGCCAAGTACGCCCGGGACTCAGATCTCTTTCGAAGGCGCTGTAGAAGCGCTCTCCCGGCAACAGTCTCTCTGAGGCGGCCAATTACAGCAAAAGTCTTTGTGAAGCGGCTAGCCGAAGACGTTTCGATTGAGACTCATACAGTACTGCATTGTTTGGAGCAGCCTGCGGAACGCCGAGAGCCCTCCTTAGTCCCATTCTGTGTAAAACTTCAATGTGTTCCAGCTGCGATACCGAGGGGGAAATTAAAGGGAGCTGGTACATTATGCGGCTTGTCACCAGGGCATCGTGAAGCCTGATCATTGAAGCAGGATGGTTTCCCCACTGCTCACTAGCAACTCTACGAAGCACATTGAGACGCGAAGATAGTGAAGCCACAATCGAGTCCACAGCTCGTCGCCACTGTAGACGTGAGTCAATAGTGACGCCCAAAAAACGTATGTGGTTAACCTGACGAAGGCAAGACTGATCAAGGTCTATGCTCAGCCGCGCATACCGTCATCCCCTACCTGGAAACAGGACGAAGCCAGATTTTTCCACCGAGAGAGTCAACCCAACACCTTGAAGGTAACTTTTAACTGAAAGCACGGCCTGTCGCGCTAATAGAACTAAGCGTTTGTGTTGATATCCGGTTAACCAAAGACAAATGTCGTCTGCATATATCGACATATGGACATTCCTACAATGTTTTTGCACTTTTGCGGGAAGACCAGCCATGACAACATTAAAGAGCATTGGGGACAGGACACTACCCTGAGGTACCCCTCGCGATACCGCCCTTTCGGAGCTCATTGTACTGCCTAACCGCACTCGAAATTTACGATCACTGAGAAATGAGTGAATGAATCGCAGAAGATAGCCCTGTACGCCTATGACCTGCACACTGTTCAGTATTGAGCTCTGGAGGACGCTATCATAAGCCTTTGATACGTCTAGGAAAATAGCCAGTGTTGAAAGGCCAAAAGCACTCTGATGTTCAATGTGGCTTATCAAGTCCAGGACGCTATCTTGCGCGCTTAAACCTGTGCGGAATCCAGTCATGCATGTTGGTAGTGCCCTTCTATCCTCAAGCCACCAAGACAAACGCTTACTTGCCATCTTCTGCATGATCTTAGCCACACATGACGTCAGCGATACAGGACGATACGAGGCCGCGTCTGTCATCTCTTTGCTGGCCTTCAGCAGTGGGACTACACAAGCCACCTTCCATGAAGGGGGAACGTCTCTTACGGCGCGGTTCAGGTGTCCAACGATATATGAGACAGATACTGCGCCATTTCCCTTCCCCAAAAAATAATAATTATTATTATTATCATTATTTGCGAGCCGCTGAAGCCGGTTCGGGAGTAAAGGCAAGTGATTAATATCCCCGATCCTGGTTAAAATAACAGCCTCACACACAGCTGTGATTCCCTTCACAATCGATTAGATGCGACGAGGACTCCAATAAGTCCAGGCGTTTCGAGACTGACAGTCTTTAGCTGACAACCTCGCTTACACAATGACTAAAAAAGTTATTGTCCACAATGCCGCTCACAGACGCACCATTGCTTTATTCGAGCCAGAGAAGGCGTTCATGCCGATGAAAGTGAATCACAGTTTTTTCACTGTGAAGCTGAACTTCAAGATGTTAATAATAATAATAATAATTGGATTTGGGGGGAAAGAAAATGGCGCAGTATCTGTCTCATATATCGTTGGACACCTGAACCGCGCCGTAAGGCAAGGGTAAAGGAGGGAGTGAAAGAAGAAAGGAAGAGAGAGAGGTGCCGTAGTGGAGGGCTCCGGAATAATTTCGACAACCTGGGGATCTTTAACGCGCACTGGCATCGCACAGCACACGGGCACCAAGATGTTCGCCCGATTCAAAAATTTCACATTGAAACTAATGCCTTCTTTCTTCTCAGGACCCGTGCCCTCAGACACACATGTGCAGACGACTCAGATGCCTTCAGGAGCCTTGCCCTGGAAAAATATGTGAGTAGCATGCGGGAAAAAAAATCGTCTTCAATAGAGAATGTGCCTGAGGAATGAAGATGGAACAATTAGGGACCCCATTGGTGTAACTTAGGAAGGTCTAGAGTGATAGCCGTGGCAACTTCTTTGGATCCGCTTTCCGAAGAATATGGAACCTTGTTTGAGAGACTGAAAGGCGCTGCAGTTGAAGCGCTGTGCGTAACCTTCCTTCTACAAGTCCCCGTTCCTTCTCTCCCCAGGTCCTTCTCTACTTCCCGGCTGCGCCGCGAGAGTGTCGCTACTACATGGATATGTGGCTTTCCTGTCCTGCAGTTCTAATCTTTTTTTTTCTCGTTTCTCTTCTCCACGCTGCTCATTTTGCCGGCTTCCAGCTGATAGTTCATAATATATTCGCAGCACTCTACCTCACTGCCTCTGCCATGGCAATATTGCCATGGTAATCAATAGACATGCGTAGTCGGTAAAGTGAAGTTCACTGACTTCTTTAATTACCATTCAAACGAAAGCTGCACAAAACCATTTCAACACTTTCTGCGGGCCCAAGAACTGCTTTTTTTTCTTTTGCTGCTGTTGTGTCTGCACGCAGCAATGCGATAGTTGGTGGCAGTCGCCATGCCTCCGTCCCTCCCCGTGGGGTTGGTTCCCAGCGTGGCCGCTAAGAGGAGGTGCAGTTTGTAGTTAACGCGCCAGGCGAGAATCCCCTAATAGTTTACGCCGTAGAGCTACCGGTGTAACAAAAAAAACTAAAGGGCAATGATCAGGGAAATCAGGGCGTCAGCTTCCGCGAGTACCGACCTAGGCATAGTTTTTGGTTACCTGCCCTGCGGTTTCCCCTCTCTGCTGTGCAGTAGACAACTCAATACGTGCCTGTTCGACCACAATAATCCAGCGTATTCTGAGGTCTGCAGGAATTCTCCGAAGTGCACACATATTACAGAAAAATATAGTAAGGCATAGAGAGGAATCTACGTTCAGATCTTAATTTCTCCCTCCCCCTCCGCTAGAATGTTGTGTCAGCAGAAGGTACCACAAAGGCCATGGCAACTGCTTGTTTTTTTTTCTGCATGATTTTCTAGTTTTTTACAAAATTATAAGCCGGAAATGAATAAGAAGGAACCTAATTGAAACTCAGCCGTACTCGATGCATTGTTACGCTAGGGTTTCCCGCCACTTTACATGCGACTTCGATCACCGAGTCTGTTGCACTTCCCGCATCGCAGCATAAACCACGACAAGTGCTCTCATAACCAGTTGCAGTCAATTTATGAGGGTCCATATCAGCAGCTGGAATATAGTTCCAGCTCAGTAATTTCTGTGGTTCGAGTTTTTGTGACTGGCAGCGCCGCCATCTCCAAATAGTAACGCGTGGTTCGCTTCATACTAATCATAAATGTTGAAACAGTGACGCCACCCCAACTGAATTCGAGAGAGTCCCGAAGCGCATCATTTTCAGTTCAACCGACTCCCACAGCGCTCAGGGTCCAATCTATTTTATGCCTCCGAGTATGCTGAGTCCACGGGATCTCAGCAACAATCATTAAGCGCTTCTAGATGATTGGTGTTTGATTAAGAACCTCCCTACAGTATTGCAGAATTTCAGACGTCAATGCGCTGAAAATTTTTCCCGAAGGTAGTATATTGATGCTGTTACCTCTAAAGTGGCTAAAAAGCTTTATTTCATGTGTGCGTGTGGTTCACAGTCGGGAAAACGTCTGTGCGAAGGTTTGTCCTAAGCTATAGAGACTTGTGAGAGGCATAAGAGTGGGCGCCGAGGCCCGCACGTCATGTGGCTGGTGTGTGGCACAAAGATTGTGCTTGAATCTAATGTTGTCTGAAACAGGGCTCAAAACTTACGATCACAACACTGTCGTTGATTCGTACGTGAATTTCGGTATGCCGAAGGAATTCAGAAGGTTATGGTAATGGGAATAAATGTTTTCGAAAGGCTACCTACTGCATGCCTCTTCTTACACACACGTTGGTGCAGAAACGCCGCACAGCCCCGTGCGTTGGTTTGGGGAATTTATACTTTAATGTAACTGCAATATTTCCGCTGAAGAGGTTTGTATTGTACGAAAGGGAACAAAAAGCGGATGATTATGGTTTTACATGCACAGAGTAAATTACAGATCACGTCAGGGGACCTGAAGTGCGCCATTATTTTAATAGTACGGAACGCACGGTAGGGTACCAGTGCTATCTGGAAAACTTTGCGACATGTTGAAACAAAATGTGGCCGACGACCGCGGCAGTGTGTACAAACTACACTCGCTCATACACGCTGTTTTAGCTGCTACCAAGTTTCTTCTGTTCGGTTTTTTTCTATAATTATGGAGTGGCGAGCGGGGAGGAGGATGCGCATGTTGGCCTAAAGATATATATTGACACGTGTCATTTATCTTTATCGGGCGACCACGTTTCGCAGCCTAACAAGTGTTATCGCACAGCGCGGGACGCGCCTGCATCTATCCGAAGTTTCTGGCAAGTCGCCTGCATCTATCCGAAGTTTCTGGCAAGTCATCGATGACTTGCCAGAAACTTCGGATAGATGCAGGCGCGTCCCGTGCTGTGCGATAACACTTGTTAGGCGGCGAAACGTGGTCGCCCGATAAAGATAAATGACACGTGTCAATATATATATATATATATATATATATATATATATATATATATATATATATATATATATATATATATATATATATATATATATATATATATATATATATATATATATATATATCGGTACTCAACAGTCTGGCGTATATATTTCGCTATCCATGGGTTTCCTGTTTCCTCGCCTGCTTCTTGACTCCATCTTCTGATAGTAGACTTCACATAGATGCAAGATTACGACCAAGTCTCACTTTCGACACGAAGCTTCATTTCACGCCCGCACTTTGTGATCCGCCACAACTCGATAAACCTCGGCGTGTTCATTTCCGACGAAATGAACGCACCGCTCAAGTACAGGATTACTTCCAACCGCATTAAAACCTCGGAAATCTGGACAAACACTTCTAATTCGTTCGGCTGCCACCACGTGCCACGTGGCGCTGAACACTCCAAATCGCCCCGGGAATTTCGAATGTTAGGTATCTCCCATTGATTTTCTATGGTCGTAGGTATTAGTGTGAGCCTCAGGAAGCATATTTACAGGTAAGATTTTGCAGTAAAGAAATAGAGTCGGCTGGAAAAATAACCACGTTGCCGCCGAATATCTCGAGAGTCTCCAGTTTTCTCACAGTTACAAGTTTCAAAGTATTCCCATTGAGTTAAGCGGCATTCGCTACTCGCACCCAACAGATGGCGCTAGTTGCTTATTGTCTGGAAATCTGAGCAGGTCAATGACAAATATTGCTGTCTTCGTTCTTGCCATGATTACCGGTTAATTTTTTTTTGTTTCCTTGTTTCAGGTGTGGCCAAAAGCAACGCCCGTAGTCCAGCAGCTTGAGTTGTGACGAACAGAACTTCGGACAGTTTGCGCTAAATTTACATGCCATAAAAAGCATAAGGTGATTAAAGCGAAGCGGATGATTCAACCTCACTGCTTCACAGCCTTGCAGTTTTCACAGTGTCTAGTTAACAGCGTGCCCGTTGTCGAGGTGCATCTCGAAGGAGTAAAAACAGTCCTGTGCGGTGAATTGAAGACGATCACGTTGGTGGCGGTCAGCGCTTTGACGCTTATATATTTATCGCATCTCGGCCTTTTGGCTAAGGTCGAAGGTAACAACAACAACATTTCGTTGAGCCTATCCCTGTAGGTTGTCATCGACTCATATCGACAGACGAATTAAAAACGCAGATGAGTGTGTTCGTGGCTGATTTATGCTGCATTCTATTCCCGCTTCAGAAATTTGATGCACATTTTTGTTTGCTAAGCGAGGAATAAAGAGCTGTAAAAAGAAAAACAGCTTCTTCTGTCGCACTCCAAGGTACTAAAACAGCGCCTAATACTATAAATTGAAATGAGCCTTACGCTTACACCTTTTCTTTGAGGCACGATCATGTGCGACATCAACTGCGCACCACTGGTTTTCCAGAAAGCAACACTGTCACACCTGTCTAATCGGATTCATTGTTCTCAAAAATACTGTCGCACCATACCGACAATGGCTTTCCGATCTCAGGAAGAGACTCCAACAAGAACTGTAAGAGACACAACAACAAACTCAAAGTACTATAGGCTTTATGTGTGCCGTCATAAATGCAGTTACTTTACTCAGCACAAAGACGCCTAGGTGCTGGTCTAGAAGACGAATTGCGCTAGCTAGCACTTGGGCTCTGTTTGTGTGCAATGGACAGCGCAAGAAAATCGGGTGATCTGTCTTCTCCATTTAGAAACGTTTAAATACGTCAATAAAAAAAGCGCCATAAAGTCTTCTGCTGTTCTAACAGACAACAGTGCCTGCCTCGTCAAGCAAGTTCAGGGCAAATGTAACCTCTGGCATTTCTGTAGAGAACCGAGTGCGATTTCGCAAACTGCTTGCCACATGCTTTCAGAAATCAAAATGGTAGCAGTGAGAGCGAAAAAAAAACGACCTTTACCTCTATACTTTGAGCCAGTTGGGACATGGTAACGTAGTATTCGAGGCACTGTGCTTTTAAGTAAACAAAAAGAAAACACAACCAAGAACTAGTAAATTTCTTGCCTCTATTCTTTGAACGTTTCGCCGAGGCTGTTGTTTCGCTGCGACTTATCTCGGGCCGGGCCTTTATTATAGAGACCCCTCCGAACTCGGGCGGGTAACGGAAAAAGCTGACAGGCCCGGGCCAGACCCAAGCCAAGAATTAGGGCCCGTGCAGTGCTCTACCTCACCTATCGGAGGTGCCATGAAATTCCGAAGCCGCTTTCAGGCTCAGCGCTACCACAGTGGCCAGCGTTTCTCCATGTAGACGCTATACAGCTTGTAATCTCAACATTATGGCATGTCTTTCTGACAGAAGGTGCACTCTGCCATCAGACAGGAAGTATCGAGAAAACCGTTCCGAAGGACCGTGTCGTATGTCGCGAGCGAAACGAAGTGGGCTCTTCCGTTAGTTTTTCAGTGCCCATGGAGAAAACACATCAAGACGAGCCATCTAGTCGTTCTACGTCTCCGCCTAGAAACAAAGTTCAAATGAGCAGCGAGTAATATCAGGGTTGTCGGGAGGTTGTCGTAAATTCTCGCATTCGACTGATTGTGCGGTTTGACAGAACCGTACCTGTCAAAGGAATGTGGACGTTTCGTCACATGTCAAGCATTCACGCTCTCAACTGTGCACTCTGGACTGGACCGCTAAATGCGCTTCCTTCCAGAAGCGCAGATTAGGATGTTGAGATTACGAGCTCTGCGTCGTTTCCATAGAGCAACACTGCAGCCCCTGTGGTGGTGCTCGGACTGGCGGCGGCGGCGACTGGGGCTCTCGTCCGAGAGCCCCACCTGCGCATGAGTGCTATCCATGAAAGATGTTTTCATCACCAGTGTTTTTTTTTTACTGAACTTTATGCGCTTCAGGTAGGTGACGAATTAGGAGCGATGCTGCAGCAATCTTTGCTGGACACCTCCAGTTAAGATGCGGGGTGCCAGGATGCTACGCTGCGGCTTCGTCTTTCGCAACCGTGCCCTTCGGCAGATCATCCGGGCCTATCGCGCCATTACATTTTCATTCATTTCATTTCATTTATTGAACCCCCAGGGCCAGATGCATTAAAGAGGGGAGTGGATACAAAAATACGTAGGCAAGAAAATCAGTATTACAAGAAATTTCTGCCATTTATGCAATGTTAGCTTTATCGTTGCGAAAATGCTGGTTATCAATGACGTTGACGATTTCAGCAGGAAGGTGACTCCATTCACATCAAGCTTGAGGCAAGAAAAAATGAAACACTGATAAGGTGTGAAATGTTGAAATTCCAAACTTGTGGCGATGATCCGTGGGGCTTGAAACGTAGTGGGGATGAGCAATGAGTGCGTTCCGTAGAGTGGAATGCTGGTACAATTTAAGAATAAGACTTACATGAATTATTTTTCTGCGGCATGATAAAGGCTGGAAAGAGAGGTAAGTTTTCATGTTGGTTACGCTTGCGCCACGATTAAAGTTAAATAAAATAAAACGCGCGGCATTATTTTGGACCATCTCCAGCGAAGTTATTGGTTTTTCGTAGTTGGGATCCCATACAGGAGCTGAATATTCTAGTTTTGAACGAATCAGAGTGTTTTTTCTTTAGAGAATGCAATAATCTAAGAGGAGACGGGATTTTCGTAAAGTTTGGCCGTGCGTAGCCCAACGTGCGGTCAGCGTTGTAAATAATGTACTTGATGTGGTGCAACCATGAGGGGCTCTGCAGAAATGTGTACGCCCAAGTATTTATATGTAGTGACAGATTCTAAGGGCACGATATTTAAGTAGTACCCGGAAGGAGTGTTAGCATGTCGGAATATTCGCATAGCTTTGCATTTGTCAAAGCTATGCATTTTTTGCATTTGTCAGCTCCATGAGCCAATCATTGCACCAAGTATAAATATAGGTAAGATTGGTCTGAAGAAGGTTAGCATCTTCGGGTGATGTTATTTCGTGAAAAACAATGCAATTTTCAGCAAAGAGATGAATGTTAGATGCTACTTTGGAAGGAAGATCATTGATGTAAATGAGAAACAGAAGCGGTCCAATGACAGACCCTTGAGGCACACCCGAGTAAACGTAACTGAAAGGTGAATCGTAGTTGTTAGAGGAAACAAATTGTGATCGGTTAGGAAGAAAGCATTCGATCCATTTCAAAATGTTATGACCAATGTTCAGTTGATTTAGTTTAAAAAGTAATAAACAGTGACGTGCATTGACGAAAGCTTTAAAAAAGTCTAGGAAAATGCAGTCTGCCTCTGATGCACTGTCTAAAATAAGGTGGAGCTTGTTAGTAAAGCAGACAAGCTAGGTTTCGCATCAATATAATTTTCGAAAACCGTGCTTTGCGGGTGGGAAGAAAGAACTAGTCTCGAGAAAATTATCAAGGTTTGTGAAAATTACGTGTTCTAATAATTTGCAGCATGGCCTGGTCAGCGAGATGGGGCAATAATTTGCAGGTGACGTTTAATTCCTGATTTCAATAATGGAACCACCTTCCCGATTTTCCATTGTGTGGGCAATGTTGAGGTATCAAGAGATTGCTGAAAAATCGTTTTTATAATAAAAGTGCAGGCAAAGGTATTTTTTTTATTTTGGCATTAATGCAGCCGTAGCCGGGTGACGAATAAAATTTTAAATCTTCAAAAAGTTTAGCAATTGCTGATGAGCCAATCTGTATAGGAGGCATAACTACATAATTATACCGGTGGGCGGCAGGAAGGTTCACGCCTGGAGTATGAGAAAAAATTGTCACAAAATTTTGTTCAGGACAGAAGCACATGAATTGCTCGGTATAGTGCCCCCTGAGTCGTCTATCAAAGTGATTTATTCGTCAGTTGATGGGCTGATAATGCGCCAAAATGTTCTCATTTTCGATGACAGCATGGATATTAAGGTGGTAGAAATAAACTTTGCTCGTTTTAGTGCTGTTATGTAGGCGTTAGCCGCTGCTTTATATGCATCGCAATGAGAGTTACTGGTGGATAGTTTAGCAGTGCGATATCGGTGCTTCTGCCTCTTTGATAGGCGTTTGATATGGGCGGCGTATCATGGGGCCTGTGGGTTAGAAATGATCGTGCGGGTAGGAATGTACTTATCAATTATTCGTGAAATCTGGCAGCAAACATATCCCAGTTGGCTTTTACAGATACATCATCAATATTCCTGAAGAATATTTCAGTAAATACTGATAATTCGTTATTAAATGCATCAAAGTTAGCTCTGTTATAGTCCTAAATGGTATTTTTTTCTTTTTGGCGAGCTTAGGACAAACCGCCTTAATGTTGAAATTCAGGAAAGAGTGATCACTTATGCTGGGCAAATAAGTAATGGCGGGAGCAGTGTCGGGCCGATTGGTTAGAATCAAATCCAAGATGTTTGCGGTTTAACGAATGATCTGGTAGATTTGGTGACTAATTGTGGAAGTGAAAAAATGTAGCGTAAATCTAGAAATTCACTGGCATCGGAAGAAGAGAGAGATACGGAAGGAGGTTGGGAATCCCATCTTATGTTAGGAAGATTAACGTCTCCGAGTAAAAAAAAATGTAGCGGACGGAAATCTAGTGCTGATGACGTTAATTTCATTATGAAGGTCACTATTGAAAGAGCGCTCAGCAGAAAGAGGACGATAACATACTCCTATTATAACTTTATTATGGTCAAAAGTAGTCGAGGCCCAAACAGTTTCTAAAACGCTGTTCGTATGGACGCAAAATGACAGTATGTTTTTCGATATAGCTAAAAGAACGCCCCCTCCGCGTCTTTAAGTGCGGTCACATCAATATATTATCGTCATCATCATCATTTATTTATTTATTTATTTATTTATTTATTTGTTTATTTATTTATTTACCCTTAAAGGCCCTTGGCTTAGGGGATTACAAAAGGGGAGGGGAGAGCAGTCTTTAAATAATACAATGGTCGGTGACATCATTAAGAAATGCTGGTTAACGTTGGGAAAGACTTCGTTATCATGAACCTGTGACGACAGCCAAGTTTCAGTTAGTGCGATGATTTGCGCACAGCAAGCGTCGATTGCCGATGAAAGATTCATTTGCTTATTTTAGATGCTTCTTATGTTAGTGTACAGAATGGATACGCCAACTGATGAGCTAAGACCACTGCCCCGCATGCCCCCTCTAGGGTGTAGCATTTGTCGCTAAATAAAATGCATGCTTAACGCGATCCCCTTGTGCCGTGATTTCATTGACACAGTCTGTAGCTGAATCGTACATGATGCTTTTTTTCTCTTAAAACTAACTTGTTGTACCGGTGACGAAATTTTGGTGATCCTCGCTGACATCAAACTCGATAAGTTTCCTGCGGCCGAGTCGAGTGGAAGGCGGCAAATCTTCACTTTCTCTAACTTTATGTTCTTGGAAGTCACTGCGATGCGATGGGGTTAGTTCTTTAATTTTATAGTCGCTGAATTTAGCCATTTTGGGTCTGTTGTTTTCAGCGGAAAGGGCGCCTAGACAAGGGACATGCTGAATTGGGTTGTTAGAAAGTGCGTCGACATCTTTGGTTAGAAGCGGGTTCAGTGGCGTTTCACTTTGTTCCCAAGTTTCGGAAGACTCTGGCAAGCCATGCAAAAATAAATTTTCTCGTCGAGACAGGTCCTCAACCTCGTCTAATCGCAACTGCAATGTGCAATTCCGCGAAGTTAGAGTTTCAATGCACTCCTGCATGCACGCAAGGTCATGGCTGTAATTATCAAGAATTTGAGCCTTTCCTTCTAAATCGTTTAGGTGTTTCTGTACACTAGTTATTTGTGTATCAATAGCTTTTTGCCCGGCTTTGATGGATTTAACGTCGGCGACCAGCTTAGCTTGCATTTCCGAGCTTTGAATTGACCGCGCGTGTACATTCTTCAGAAGTCGAAAGATAACGGACATTTGTTCAACATGGTTGTCGGGGAGAGATTCAAATTCTGAAAACAATTCGGAGCGAGTAGTGGGGCCAGGGTTAGTTCTGACATCACCGGAGCGTAATAATGAAAGGGCAATAGAAAAGCAGTCACACAGTGTGTCACATAGCAATTTGGGACACGAGAACAACAATGTGCAAACCTCGTCGCTCTTTCTGGCGTAGAAGGAAAATATACGCAGCTTCATCGGAGCAAAGCAGAACTTAGGTTCCTGCAGTGTACCCGTACCCACTAAAGACGAAGTCTGTGAGGTCATCACTTATATTCTCGGCGAATGATGATGCTGCGGTCGATGGCGCTGGCTGGCCAAGTGCAAGTGGATTCACGGGATGCGCAAGACTTTGTCTCGTTTGGCACTCGCTGGCTAGTAGTGGCTTTGGTCGCGTCATGATGGAAGCGCATGCCAAACATATTGGCTGCGGAAACAGCCAGCTCAGCAAAAACACGAGAGCAACCTGCGTCGGAGAAACCAGAACTTAGACGACATAGTTCCTGGAGTGGCCCGTGCCCACTCAATGGTAGTTGTAATGGAACACTCGTCCTGTGTCTCGTTCGCTCCAGCGGCAGCGTGCACGGCAGTGAAGAGCAAGCACGGATTAACGCCGCCATAGTGTGCGGGTGCTCAACTTATAATATTGTTTTCTCGCTTAAAACAAGTTCTCCAGATAAACTTCCTTAAATGATGCCATTGACTGGTTGCGTGCAACATACTACGTTTCAAACATTTACTTGTACCACCTCGCTATGCAATTCACGGTTGAATATGGTGCAAAACGTGATTTCTTTCAAGTTTAGAATTTTTTCTTATGTGCGTTACATTCAGTGTTCTCCGAGGGATTTTTATCTCCTTCACTGAGTTTGCAGTTTGTGAGAAAGTATTTTTAATCACCTCAGTGACAAAAAAAATTAATAAGAAATGCGATGTACCACTGTCTCGCGCTTTTTTCGGTGTTTTATATTGAGAACAAAAGATTTTTATGCGAAGCAGATACTGCGCCATTTCCTTTCCCCAAAAAACCAATTATTATTATTATTATTATCAGCGTTTCACTTCGGCGCTCGCGACGGTTACACGCCGGCTTCGACCTTGAGCTATACCACGTGACACCATGACGTCACGACCGAGGAGAGGCAGGCCGCATCTTGCGCCGTCGCGACGCGCGCCGGGCGACCACGTGACACCATGACGTCACGACCGAGGAGAGGCAGGCCGCATCTTGCGCCGTCGCGACCTCCCTTATATACCGTTGTATGCGATGGCTCCTGGCTCTGTGTGTGTTTCCGAGATTAGCCAAGAGAGACCAGGTTTAACCGAGAACAGTCAAGACAAACCAAGATTAACCGCTAATATGCTTCGCATCTGCCGGGCTTAACCAAGTTAAGCCTCTGCCATTTTTTTTTCAAATCTCTATACATAAAAACATAACGTCTTTTCTTAACGTGAAAAAAGTTTCATAGTCGCGCTTAGATATGGCCAAGCGCAAAGCCTGTGTCATATGACGTATAATGACCTTGTTGAAAAAAGACGCTTGTGTGTTCAGACTAGGCCACTCTTCTGACTATTGGTTTCAAATGTTAGACGAGATGCCAATGTTAGGTAAGAGTTGGACAGATTTTGTAGGGTTTTCAGAGATGTTTACGATTGCTGAAAGGATAAGCTTTCTGAGTGCTGAACCTAAACTTGAACACTTTTTCATTTCCATTCAGCACCCCTCCATTGATTCAACCTCTGTGTAAGAAACGTGGCTTTTGTTATTGATAGCTTGATACTCCCATTCATGTTGTAAACGTAGCGTGCGCCCCAAATGATTACACCTCTGTGACAAGCAAATGAAGGAGGAACAACACAACCGATAACACAGTCTTCTGGCTTGGTCGCTGCAAGAAATAAGCTATGAATAATTCATCATCGAGATGACCAATAATCTTATGTGCCTTCATATGCTCCAAGCAACGTGTTTTTAATGGACGCGAAAGCAGCAACACTACTAGCGCTGCGAGGGCACTTCTAATTACAGTTCACTCCAAGATGAACAAATTCTCTAAACTGAGCAGGTCGGGAACTTTCGCTGGTTTCTGATAGGCTTAATGTACAAAAAATAAAACGAATCATACCACCTGAGCGCAATGTGTTTATTTGCAGACAAGCAGCCTGCTTTCATGTGGCTCTATTGCATGCCTTCGCACTTGGAATATCCATCATCATCAGGCGGCCTTAGCAGGGAGAATTGAGAGTTGCTCAGAACCACGCACACCATTAACACTTCATTTGAAATAGGTGCCAGAGAAAGCGGCACTGGCTTTTCAAATATGTATAAGTTCTTTATACGCTATATGCGTCGTTCGAGGTGCATCAGGAGGGACGCAATCTCTTCTATTTCCATCACTTGTGCATCTATGAACTGATCTCTTGTTAGAAAAAGTAGGTTCCTCTCATTTAAAAAATCTTGGATTGTGAAGGATTTGGCGGCCATCACAACATCGCTTTCACTAAAACTGAGCGCCAAAATCCTAAATTGACTCAAGCAATCGTTGTGCGAGATAGATGCCGGCAATAGATTTCATACAAAAGCAACAGTTCCATTGGGAGAAATGCCAGTGATCCCTTTATATGTATTTGTCGATTTGTGGGATGACATAGTCGCCCATTGTGGTGAAAGCGAACTTGCGATTGACATCTGATCTCAGTCGCATCCGAGATGACGCGGGTAGAGGAATACATCTTGAATGCCAGCGGCATTTATTCTCCTTCTCCTGTGAGTACAGTAAGCTAAAAATGTAAACAATGAATAAAACTGTAGCTACTGCATGTATTGCATGCATTTTCACTCTTTCAATCGACGCGCAATACCTGTGTGCGAGGCCTTTTTCAAAAAATCTGAGGAACAACCCCATGAGGAATAGAATTATCTTTCTACAGTAAGGCCCCTTGGTCTGTTGGCATAGTTGTGCCTACTTGTGGTTTGGAACACAAGCCTATATACTATTCATTTGTGGCAGAATTCAAAAAGGTCTATTTTTGTTGTTGTTGTTGTTGCTGTTGTTGTGGTGAAATGCGCTCGACGACACACCTGTTCAAAACTGCTTCCCACTTTGTCTCCGGTTTGTTTGCTGCCTGCATAGCAAGTTATAGCTCCGTGGTAACAGGCAACAATGTTGGCTTTACAGCTTTTAGTTCTTTTTCTTTTCTTTCCTGTTGGGCTCAAAGAAGGCAGTCTTTCGTTGCTCTCGGATCATCTTATATTTGCTTCAGCAGCTGATTAAGTTTCTTGACTGCATTTTCATGGACTTAATCACAATCCTCCTGTGGGCCTTATAGGTTGCAAACACCAGGCTGCGCTGTTGCAACAGCCACTGCGTCATCAAACTCAGAGGATGCACTTTGATGGACTGGACTTGTCCTACCACCGCCAGCTCATCCTTGCATGTCGTCGGCTGAATTCTGTCCATCTGAGGATCGATCTTGCATTGGCGAATTCTGAGCACGGATTGAATTCGTCAACACGTGGCACTGTTTGGAGGGTTTCTCTGCGGCTTGTTTGTGTCTGGAAAATTAAACACACTATGCACTGCCTGGCCTTTGAGACGTCTCACGCCAGAGGCATAGCCTGCATAAATGTCATTTTCGGTAAAATGTCTGGAGCATACTTTAGTGTACCGTACTATGCTGAAGTGTCTGCCTTCTTCCCTCCTTATTTCCATCACCCACTTCTTCATCAAAGTAGGCTCAAGTGGGAAACCAAGAAACTAAACCTGAAAAATACCAAGAAAGGGCAAAAAATAAGTCTTCAAGTTCAGTACCTTAATAGAATTCCTCGGACACGCACATTTCTGAGGCCTTTGTCCATGAAGAGAAGATAACTGAACATTTCAATCATTTTCATCGATCACAATGCAGGTATGCGTATTTCAGAAGAGTTCATTACGCACTTCGACCTGCCTCCTGCTATTGTGGCGCCGACACGACGCAACACCGAAGCTTCTTCTAGCGTAAGACGAGTAGTAGTAGTAAGCGGTTCTTTATAAAATAACAATAATAAGGAAGGAAAAGATTTTTGCTAACGCCGGCATCTGCCATCGATACTGAAGCACCTGAGCTGGGGCAGCGGAAATAAAGGATAGCAGGCAGAATGGAGAAATGAAATGAAAGAGGTGAGGGGACAGACAGATAGGATAGGGGGAGAAGTAATATGAACAAACTATGTCGACAATCACGAATTCTAGATTTCGACCTCGAGCTGCAGCCCTGCTTTCCCCGAGTACATAAAAAAAAAGAGAAAACGTAATAGAAAAAAAGAGTGACCGCAAAATCTGTCATAAGATCAGAACACTTCCAGAACATTTCTCTTCTGCACGGAAAATAGACGTTTTAGCATTCCGGGGTCATATTTGCGGAGACGTATAAACCGGACCCTTTCTGCGCATGCGCAGTGGCATTGTTAGTTTCAGGGGGAGCCACTGAGCGTGCGTAGGAGGGGTCCCGTAAGCCGGTATACAGCTCCGCTAGTATGTCTCCAGTATGGTAAAACCGTCTAATTAAGCTCCTTATTGAGGACGTCTTGCTTGTCCTAACGTGTCCCATGCCGCCACGGGCACTTGACTTCTGAGCCCAAGGGCGCGAGTACGATCGCGGCCCCGGATTGCAGTGCACGTTAAAAAGCGCCAGGTGCCCCAAATTTATCAGGATCTCTGCACTACGGCGTCCTCTCAAAAACGTCAAAATACCTATACCGGTGCCATACCACTAACGAGTACTCAACACGGTAGTTATCACAACTTGCTTACATTGTGAAATGCAACAGTGCTCAGGTTTTCAGGAAATGTGAGCCGGCGGCTGCCGCGGTGGCTCAGTGGTTAGCGCGCTCGGCTACTCAGCCAGAGTACCCGGGTTGTAACCCGACCGCGGCGGCAGCGTTTCGATGGAGGCGAAACACGAAAGCGCCCGTGTGCTGTGCGATGTCAGTGCACGTTAAAGATCCCCAGGTGGTCTGGCTAATAATAATAATAATTGGATTTTGGGGAGATGAAATGGCGCAGTATCTGTCTCACATATCGGCGGACACCTGAACCGCGCCGTAATGGAAGGGATAAAGAAGGGAGTGAAAGAAGAAAGGAAGAAAGAGGTGCCGTAGTGGTCTGGCTGCAGCCAGGCATTTATCACGACAGTCGTGACGTCAGAAATGCGGCATCCTCCAGCAATCCCGCGACTCGCGTGCAGGCGCTTCGCTGCGTTCCCATCGTGGCTTGCGGCGTTTACATGGTTAATGCTGTTCAGAGGAAAATGTTTAGCAAGAAAGCTTGTGCGGAAAAAGCAGCTCAGTGCGGGCATTTTGAACTGTTGCTCCTTATGGAATTAAATACTACGAAATTAATGCGTCATAATTAATGTTTCTTACGCAGTAACGCATGTCTAATGGAGTGGCATTGAGCGGCGTTCTTGCAATGATCGGCTTGAGGAGCGGTGTCAGTGACAGCCTTCACATATGGGAGAACAGGACGGGACCTGTTCTCCGGCAGTCGTCATGCGCATTCATTTCTGTTGGCCAAACTGGCCTTAAGGTCTCCTGTTTAACAGCGAAGCTGTACACCTTTACCGTGCAACGAAATTTTCGTGTCGTCAGCAAAAATCCTACGGAATGGTGGTGGTGGTGGTGGTAGTGGTTTTATTAAAAATGACAGTAAAAAGGAAGGAAAAGATTTTTTGCTTGCCCCGGCATCTGCCATCGATACTGGAGCACCTGAGCTGGGGCAGCGGAAATAAAGGACAGCAGGCAGAATGGAGAAATGAAATGAAAGAGGTGAGGGGACAGGAATAGAGGACAGGGGGAAAAGTAATATGTACAAACTATTTACACAATTAGAAATGTGTCCAGGTTGTGCGCGTGATTAGTTCATTTTAGAGGAATTAAATCACACACGCGCACACCACTGTGTGGGTTACAACTGGAGTGGGGCGTCCAGTTATTAATCGTTCAAGGTAGAGCTCGCGGAGCGTTCGGTCACTGCGTGTAACTACCTGACGGAGAACAGACGGGACGTCAAGCCCGTGTGTTCTAGGAATGCACAGAGGCTCACCAAAGTTCGCTCACGAGTGCGCGCACTGCCCTGCGGCCACAATAGCGTCTTGATGGAGTCTGGTAGTATGCCCTGCGCCCTATAGGCCGCGAGCATATCGCGACGAGCATCGGCGAACGCGGAGCAGCGAAGGAGCAGATGTTCTAGTGTTTCCACTGCACCGCATCCGTCACACACATCACTCGTCGCGATTCCGTGACGCACCCGTCGTTCCCCGGGCCACACGCAGCCAATGCGCGCGCGGAGGATCATTGCACGTTGTGACCGTGTAAGTGCGCGACAGCCGGTGACACTGTCGATGCGCTCACCTCCCGCGATGCGTGGGTCGGGGTGCTGCTTTCGGAGATGGTCGTGAATGGCCGCACGCACGTCCTCCAGCGCAAGGGGCAGATCGCTGGCAGGTAGTTGGTGTGCAGCGGTCGCGAGGTCGTCAGCTTCTTCGTTGCCGGCGATGCTGCAGTGACCGGGCACCCACTGTGCACGCACGGCACAACCTCTCTGCGCGAGGCGCTCGATGCGCGAGCGAATTTCCCGCACTAGTGGGGTACCGCGGCCGTTAGATTGCAGGCGGCTGAGGGCGGCGCGGGAGTCGCACAGCAGAGCACTCCTGGGCGGCGGAGGGCCGAGGGTGAGCAGCAGGTCCAGCCCGAGCCGGATCCCCATCAACTCCCCTGTGGTGGAGGAGCCCAGGAAGGCTGCGTGTTGCTGGCTGTACAGTCGCAGGGCGGGGATGGTGGCCGCCGCAGCAAGGGAGCAGCTGTCGCGGGCCACTGAGCCGTCGGTGTACACGAGGAGATGGTCCTGGAGCTCCTCGTGCATGGCGGCTCTGGCCAGCTGCTGCACAGCACAGAGGGGTGTGCTCCGCTTTCCCGCGATGCCGACGATCTCTCGCTGTACCTCCGAGGCAGCAGGCCAGGGCGCGCAGGAGCCGTAGGGGGGTGGGCCTTGGGTCAATTGCTCATACTCGAGCAGCGCCGCGCCCATTCGTGAGCGCGGGTGCGAGCGCATACGCTGCAGCAGCGAGCCGCCGTCCGGTGCGCGGTGAAGCCGGTCGATGTGATTCAGTGCCCTGCGCGCTGCTTGGAGCTCAAGGGGCCACGCTCTGAATGGAAAAGTACCGAGATATGAGACACGCGTCGTCTGCTTTCCTTAACACCAATTTTCAGTTCATATTCCTTCCCTTACGGCGCGGATGTGCGACAGGCGTTGTTTCCTTACCTTAGTAATAATAATTGGTTTTTGGGGAGAGGAATTGTCGCAGTATCGGTCTCATATAACGTTGGATACCTGAACCGCGCCGTAAGGGAAGGGATAAAGGAGGGAGTGAAAGAAGAAAGGAATAAAGAGGTGCCGTAGTGGTCTGGCTGCAGCAAGGCATTTATCACGACAGCCGTGACGTCAGAAATGCGGTATCCTCCAGCAATCCCGCGACTCGCGTGCAGGAGCTTCGCTGCGTTCCCATCGTGGCTTGCTGCGTTTACATGGTCAATGCTGTTCAGAGGAAAATGTTTAGCAAGAAAGCTTGTGCGGAAAAAGCAGCTCAGTGCGGGCATATTGAACTGTTTCTCCTTATGGAATTAAATAGTATGAAATTAATGCGTCATAATTAATGTTTCTTACGCAGTAACGCATGTCTAATGGAGTGGCATTGAGCGGCGTTTCTTGCAATGATCGGCTTGAGTAGCGGTCTCAGCGATAGCTTTCGCCGATGGGAGAACAGGACTGGACCTGTCTCGGCAGTGGTCATGCGCATTCATTTCTGTTGGCCAAACTGGCGCTAAGGTCTCCTTTTTAACAGCGAAGATGTACACCTTTACCGTGCAACGAAATTTTCGTGTCGTCAGCAAAAATCCTCAGGAATGGAAAAGTACCGAGATTTAAGACACGCGTCGTCTCCTTTCCTTAAAACCAATTTACAGTTCATATTCCTCCCTAACGGCGCGGATGTGCGACAGGCGTTGTTTTCTACCTTAATAATAATAATTGGTTTTTGGAGATAGGAATTGTCGCAGTATCGGTCTCACATAACGTTGGACACCTGAACCGCGCCGTAATGGAAGGGATAAAGGAGGGAGTGAAACAAGAAAGGAAGAAAGAGGTGCCGTAGTGAAGGGCTATGGAATAATTTCGACCACCTGGGGATCTTTAACAACACTGACATCGCGCAGCACACGGGCGCCTGAAAATTGGTTTGTGGGGAAAGGAAACGGCGCAGTATCTGTCTCACATCTCGGCTGACACCCGAACAGGGCCGTCAGGGAAGAGATAAAGGAGCGACTAAGAGAAGAAAGGAAGAGGTGTCGTAGTGGAGGGCTCCGGAATAATTTCGACCACCTGGGGATCTTTAACGAGCCACCGCGGCGGGTATTTCCTTTCCTTAAATTGTCCACGTGCCAGGCGTCGCGCCCCACACGATTGCGTTCCGTGGACTCCTTCGCAATGCTGGAACACGCTGTCGCACCACGCTCTTAACGAAGAATTATAAAGGAGTCGTAATGTATAAGAATGTTTTCTTTGTCTTGGTGTCCCCTTTAGCAGCGCTTTCGAAGGTTTCAAAAAGAATAAAGAAAGGTGTAAAAATAAAAATAAATAAAAATAATGCAGTAAATAAATATAAATCAAATAACAAAAAACAGCTAAAAACCTAAAAAAATGGCTATGGCTTAGCTCTGATTAACCCTAGTTGAATTGCGAAAGCTTCGTTTCCTCGGCACTGATCCGGAACGCCGGATCAGTAGCCGAGTGCTCTAACCACTGAGCCACCGCGGCGGGTCTTTTTTCTGCTCGCAACAGGTGGAATGCGCATAACGCCTCAGAATAGAATGAGTACCCTAACACACAACTTTGATACCACCAAGCAACAAAGGACGCCAGTCTCCACAAAATTACATTTCAAAGCACGTTTATACAAACTATGACTGCGGCACCCGGATTGGAGGTATGCGTAAGCACTGACGCCTCCTCGCCCCTCATTCTCCCTCTTTTTTTAAATTAATCATGCTGCACCATTGCTCACCTGCCGCGGGGGCTCAGTGGTTAAGGCGCTCGGCTGGTGGTGGTGGTAGAGGTTTTAATAAAAATAATAGTAAAAAGGAAGGAAAAGATTTTTGCTAGCCCCGGCATCTGCCATCGATACTGAAGCACCTGAGCTGGGGCAGCGGAAATAAAGGATAGCAGGCAGAATGGAGAAATGAAATGAAAGAGGTGAGGGGACAGAAAGAGAGGATAGGGGGCGAAGTAATATGTACAAACTATTTACACAATAAGAAATGTGTCCAGGTTGTGCACGTGATTAGTTCATTTTAGAGGAATTAAATCACACACGCGCACAGCACTGTGATGGTTACAACTGGAGTGGAGCGTCCAGTTATTAATCGTTCAAGGTAGAACTCGCGGAGCGTTCGGTCACTGCATGTAACTACCTGACGGAGAACAGACGGGACGTCAAGCCCGTGTGTTCGAGGAATGCACAGAGGCTCACCAAAGTTCGCTCACGAGTGCGCGCACTGCCCTGCGGCCACAAGCTCGGCTACTGATCCGGTGTTCCCGGGTTCGAACCCGACAGCGGCGGCCGCATTTCGATGAAGGCAAACACAAAGGCGCCCGTGTGCTGTGCGATGTAGTGCACGTTAAAGACCCCCAGTTGGTTCAAGTTATTCCGGAGCCCTCCACTACAGCCCCTCTTCCTTCCTTTCTTCTTTCACTCCCTCCTTTATCCCTTTCCTTACGGGGCGGTTCAGGTGTCAGCCGATATGTGACAGATACTCGCCATTTTCTTTCCATAAAAGCTAATTTCCATAATGATAATTGGTTTTGGGGGAAAGGAAATGGCGCAGTATCTGTTTCATATATCGTTGGACACCTGAACCGCGCCGTAAGGGAAGGGACAAGGGAGGGAGTGAAAGAAGAAGGGAAGAAGGAGGTGCCGTAGTGGAGGGCTCCGGAATAATTTCGACCACCTGGGGATCTTTAACGTGCCCTGACATCGCATAGCACACGGGCGCCTTAGCGTTTTTCCTCCATAAAAACGCAGCCGCCGCGGTCGAGTTCGAACCCGGGAACTCCGGATCAGTAGTCGAGCGCCCTAACCACTGAGCCACCGCGGCGGGTCTAATTTCCATCATTGCTCTTTTTCAGTTTTCAAACTGGATGTCACGCTTCGTTTTCAAATTGGGTGCCACGCTTCTCTCCGCCCACACTTCCGTTTTTTTTTTATTGGCGCCACGTTTTAGCTCCGCCTACTTTCGGTGTTTTTAAATTTGGCGCCACTTTTGCTCCAGCCTTTCCAAAACAAACGAACTTGTATCCACAGGCGGCGACGAACACCAACGGCGAAAGCAAGCAGAATTTTCTCTAGCACAGATCAAAACATGGCGGCGCGTCACGTTTTTTTCGTCGTTTGCAGATTGCTGCCACCTGTCCTGGGTACAAAAAAGGTTGTAAGCAAAGTTTATGCTGCACTCGAGAGATGGCGAAAGGTCCGCAATTCAGGGGTGCAGTTTAGAAAATTGGTCCTATTCCGGATCCCTCAACTCCCTCATTTGAGCGTCCTTCTGCTCGGCTAGCGCAACTGGTACCTGAACCAGCCTCAGTTACTCGAGTCAACTCTTCAGTCTCAATGGTGCAGCTCATTCTACTTATGCTCTTTACTGCAGATCGAGCTATTCTGACAGCTATTCCGCAAGCAAACATCCTCCCGGAGGTGAAGGCTTTGCTGTCGGTGGAGCTTCTACAGGGTCACCTTCCTAGGTACTCCATTGGGCAAACTTTTTATGAATAACCGCTATGAAAATGTCACCGGTTTTCAGTGGAATGCAAACAGCTTAAAAGCAAAAAGTGCAGACTTTCGCAGACTTCTTGAGCAAAACAATTTTCCTGTGTTTAGCGCAGAGGAAGCCGGTGTGGGAGACGATTTCCGTCTCTCGAACTATCTGTCATACAAATAATCACGTCCATCTGGTTTGAGTAGGGTGAAGTCGTAAGGGAGGAAGGAGCTGCCCTCCTACCTCATCCAGTCCAGTGATCCTGATGTTCCAGAGTTCGTGGCTTGAAAAGTTTTCTTTGCTAAGGTGTGCGTTACTTTTATTAGTATTTACTTCCAAGCATCTTGTCGCGTCTTTATTGATGCTCTATTGATTACCTTTAAAATTGCGGGCTCTCGTTTACTTATTTGCGTTGATTTTAACGCTCATAATACTGCTTGGGGTAGTGACAACTGTGGCACCCGTGGAAGGGTCGTTGAGTGCTCCGCAGAGAAATGTAACATGTGTTGTGAACGACGGTTCTCCGACCTTTCTTCGCGGTTTTCGTTATTCGAGCTGTTTAGATCTGACTCTGTGCACTCAAGATCTGCTGTCTGACGTGGTGTGGGCCACAGACATTGAGACATGCGGAAGTGATCACTAACCGATACTTGTAAATCATCCTAGCTTACGATGTCAGGGTGCCCAACGTAAATCCAAACTTACCAGTTGGAAAGGTTTTCTTCACATCATAACTGAAAAACTTTCCACGGACATTGGTATTGACGACTCCACTTCGCTGGTGAAAGATAGCCTGAGTAGTTGTGCCAAGGAAGTCCCCATCCCTGACGGATTCGCAAGTATTGATGGAGAGTGTGAGCGACTGAGGGCACTACGAAGAAAAGCTGAAAGGGCGTACCGTCGATCCGGGTCTTTATAATCGTACTATGAGGCTCAAAAGATTCATTCGTCAATGCGTAAGCATCTGCATCAATTAGAAAGGAAAAATGGCGTGACCTTTCACACTCCGGTACCTGGTATATGGATGATGGTCCGCTTCTTAAGCAGGCCCGTTTCTCAGAATAACCCTTACAGAGCTGTTGAAATGAGTGGCACGGGAAACTGCAGAAACAGACCTGACTGACGAGTTTTGTCGACTTATTTATCGTCCTCGCGTTTCATTAGACTGCGACGAATTTAAAACTTCAGCTACATATGCGCAGCAAAAAGTTCGTGCTTGCTTCAATGAGCAATATGCCTATTTGGATTCTGAATTTGCAATCGGTGAACTTAAAAGTGCTCTTCCGTTGTGCACGCACGCACACACACACGCTCGCGCGCGCGAAGTCACTAAAGCCTCTCAGTTTGGATGAGCCCATAGGGACCTGCGCTTGGCTTTAGTCCACCAGTGTTGCAGGCGTGCCTTGGTGGTTGCAATGTCCATTTCTCGCTCCACTTCCATGAAGCCAAGTGCTTCAGGGAGGATGGCGCCCTCCCTCGGCTGCAGGACCAACTTCGTGCAGCGCAACACCAAGTGCTCCCGCGTCTCCGTGGCTTCGCCGCATGCCCTGCAGACTGCAGCTTGGGTGTCGATGAGTGCAAAGCCGATAGTCGGCACGTCTCGTCGAGCCCACTGGTGGTGTATTTGAAAGCAAACTCAAGGGCCGATTGAGTCAGTTTCAGTTCTAGGCTGGCACGTACAGGAGGCCCCGAAATTTTTTCGTGCTGTCGTGCACCGCCGACGAAAACAACCGCAGGCGCCTTAAATCATTCTGGATTTTCTGTAGTGTCCTTTTGGCGCTCGAAAAGACATTTCGGCACGAACAATGCGAAATAGGGCTGGATTTCTAGGCAACGATCATGCCCCTGGAGTCACATAAGGCAAGGAGCCCCATTCGAGCACCGTTTCAAGGCCGTTTCGATAGCAAGCGGGCTCGTCGCGGCATCTCGCAGCGGCCGCGGAATCTACAGACCGCATGGATTTCAATTTCGAAACTTTATGGGTACAAAGTTCTCACAAGCTTCTAACACGAAAGGTGCACCGACATTTCCAAAGCCGTGCTTTATATGTTCAATACCGTGACTGTATCGGCTTAATGTCCTTATAAACTTTTGACGCCGAATGTGTAGTGACTTTTGTAAAGTCGTACATCGGACCATACAAAGAGACAAGCCAAATCAACGCACTATCAGACCAGTTGACAAAGGACAAAGCACACAGCGAGGTCCAATGAGATGAAGCGTTGTGGTGATTCATTTGTGCCGTCATGTCACAGAAGAGAATATCAACGCTTGTTTCGCCTGCGCCAAAGCGTCTTTGTCAAGACACTAAAGACACCTGCCCCACAGATGAAAGGATCTGTGCGACAAACATTTGAGTTGACAGGCTTAAGAACACATGTCTACTCGATTTACCTCTCACCATCTCCTAAACCTGCTTGCAACCAGGGCACTTGGAACGGGAGGTTCTGAAATGCAATCTTATCTCTGACCTCACAAGATTTCAAATGATGTAGGGTGTCAATACGTTATCAGAAGAACGCATGCATTTACTTAGAGTGAACACAGGCATGAATGCACACTGGTACAATGAATAGAGGAATTACGGAAGTTAGGGCCTTGTCCGGCTGAACATGTTGTCATCCTAACTGATTCAAAATCTGCCCTTCAGAGGTTAGAGCGCGGATTCCCTACTGATGCCTTGTCTATAAGCTCTCTGCGCTTGGTGCAGAATCTGCACAGCAGAGGCTTTACTCTATATTTCCAATGGTGCCCTCTCACATAGGAGTCAACGCAATGAGGTGGCAGACAGTCTCGCCCATAAGGCTCTGTCTAGAAATCCATAAAAAAAGTACCTCAATATGGAAGAAGTCTCTACAGGAAAACAGTGCTCGATCATTTCAGTACCCTGTGGAGTGCACCCCACAAGCCCTGTGTGACCAAGGGACTGAGGAGATCCCAGGCGACTCTACTACATCGAATTCGCACGGCCTCTGCTCGCACTCCTGCCTGGATGCATAAGACGGGCATGGCATCGTCTCCGCTATGTTCTTTATGTGGTGTGTGCGGGGATATTGAACATTATATTATGTACTGCCCAGAGTACAACGCGGAAAGGTATGTGATGTTCAGTTCCTTCAAGAATACAGGAACCCTTCACAGTACAGTTCAGGACATTGTCTACCCGAGTGGAAACCAGACATGCAAAAGGGAGGCTGCACGCCTTCTTTTAACATTTCTGCAGTACACTGATCTTATTTCTAAATGGTAACAGCAGGTACGGACTATGGTCTACTGTGATTGAATGTGTGCGTAGATGGTGTCTTCTGGAGACGACTATGTTATACTTGGAGTGCATGTGTGTATGGATTGTGGCACTGCAATGGACTATGTTCTACTGTGACTGAATATATGCATAGATGGTGACTTCTGGAGTGGACGGTGATGTGGACTGTGTGGAGTGAATGTGTCCATAGATGGTGACTGCGGGAGTGGAATATGTGCTATTATAAGTGACTCTGCGCATAGCGGGGTAGATCCGACAGTTTTAGGACGTTATTAACATAGAAGTGACGCTATGGTGGAGCAATTGCCGGCAGATAAAGCAAGGCTAATCCTACCTGTAGCATACAACACTTCAACTCAACTCAAATCAACTAGAGGAATCCCCCAAAATGGAGTAGATTTATAATAAGGGGGTAGCATCCATCCAAGCGCATCCATACGGCTACTAAGGAAAGCAGCACATATTTCACAGGAAATTAAATAAACTTTGCAGTTGAAGAAAAAATCATTTAGAATTAATTCGTCCTGGTTGAATTTTTCGAACGAAAGTCCTACACGGGTCGGTTGAGCGATATATGAAGCTGAACCAATTCCGCTTTCGGCACGGAAAACACCGCGCTATTTTGTTGTCTTTGAATCTTTGTCTCTGCCTTCGCTATAAAGTTTGGGCATGCCAACGTCTTTCCCGCTAGCGTGACGATGTCAGTCTGCCAGCAAGTTCACTTGCTTCACCGTTCTCCCAAAAATAATAATAACGCTGTTGATCTCTTCCTTTCTCGCTTCTTCCTTGATTGCATAAAGGCAGTATGCAGCTGAACATGTAGTAGTAGTAAAAACATCATTTTTCGCTCAAAATGCAGTCCCTCCAGGTGGTGCTCCTAGTCCGGGATAACTTCGGTAGTCAGTGTCATGCGAAGGAAGCGCAACATTCTGCACTGAGCCGACCTTTATCATTCTTGTAAAGAATCCCTCGCAGGTTTAAATCGGGCCCATTGCTAATGTTTCATGCAAGTTAGTGGGCAATTTAGCCGGATGACGCACGAATGTTCGTTATGTACGGTGCTGTGCTTCTTTTTGCGCGAAACCTTTGCGCAGTCAGTGTTGCTGAGGCCGAATTAGGAAATTAAAAGCTAGTAATTTCTTAAGCATACGGTGTTCATTGCAGAGCAGTTCGGAAGGGCCTATCCTTGGATGTAGAGGTGGCAGCAGTATCAAAGTGAACACGGGAACGCGTGGTCACGCAAGTCGCAACTCACTGCCCCCGGGAGCCGGCCAGAATGGGCGGCACCAGGCGCATGCGAGGAAAGAGCACACGGCCGCGTTTGGTGCGCGCGGCTTCGCCGCCGATTCTCGACGGGTCTCGGTGGCAGCGCTTCGCGAAGCCCGGAGGCCATGCGCTCCCGTGTTCCCTTTAATATTTTCGCTAGCTTTACCCAGCGCATATTTTGTTTATCGCTTGCGTGTGAATTACATTCTTGGGCGTGGCGTTCTCAGCGCTATGCCACCGGCCCTTTGGAGATCATAAGCCCTATCAACTGCTTTTATGTACAGTACATTGTCACAGACATTCAGGAAACAGCAGTAGGACCAGTTCTGTGGACTAAATTTCTCAAATGATGTACGCTTGGTGTTGTCAACTTACTCGTATTCATTTTAGTACAATAACCAGGCTGCATTTTGTTTTTGTTTTGTTTAGTTTTTTTGCTGTGCTTGATTTACGGCCACGTGATTTCTCTCTGAGGGCCTGTAAATGGAAAAGTGTATTTCGGAGACGACGGACTGCCAAAGGCAAGCATTCGAACTTGAAGAGTTTTTTTATTCCTTGCACCTGGTGTTTTTCTCCCGTTGCGAGGCTCGAAGGCTTCACTGGGGAAGTCACTTGCCGTACGGAACACCTGAAAAGTAAAAATAGCGTCAGGTATTGTAACGGTTTCTTTTTGGACTCACTTCGAAAACGAAGCACGGAAAATCGATAAATTATTGTTTAAGCATTAATACTTTTTTTATGTTCAAAGCACATCCCTCTTGGGTACCAAGCTTAAGCATGCATTTATATGTTTTCTTGATGAGCCAAAAATAATAAAATTAACCATCCTCCTGGCCGCAGTAACACGGCTATAAGGAAAGTCTCAGACTACCCATATATTTCTGACTGAGGAGAAATTCGTTGCAATTCGTGGCACTTTGATAAGTTGCTCCTAAGCACATTGGACTGAACTGTTTCGACTTGAAGTATACTGCTCAACTGTCGTGATAGCTACTTTCCTCAATATATTTTTCTGGGTAGTGAGTGCAGTTTTCGTGTTTCGGATGTCATCGTCGTGAGACGCCGGCACTGCCGACAGGGTTATAGTGGGTACACGGTGCGTTAAATGTTCCCAGCCCACACGGTCGCCGTTTGATCCATGCAGTTGGGAATTTCTGACAATCCCGACTCTCAAAATCTCTGCAGAGGGTAAGAGAAGTGTCAATCTCACCTCTTAGAGCCTTGGTAGCTTCATATGCGTCTTAAGTGCCAGAATGTACTGTAGAAAAGCAAACCCTATGGCCTGGGAACTTTTGACGCACTCGATACCTCTTTGAGTACGGTGCACGCCGAACAATACTAGGGTGGCGGCGAGATTATGCGCCGGCCATGCCGGAAGCATACAAAAATAGGAACAGTGCAGACAGGTCTATCTCATCCACACGCGTGGATAATTGCCGTACAACGTTTTTAGGCATTCGTAAGAGCCTTCTGGCAGATATTGAAAAGAAATGAATGGCCTAAGGCCACCTCTGCTGTGCGTTGTACATTGCTAACTTTACCAACGCGTGCGTCGCCACGGTACCTCGTGCAAGTGGGTCCTTCAGGCGTGAACAAGGTTGCGCTATATAAAGACCGAATATTCTTTCCCTGACTGTCTGGTGTCTCTAGCATGCATAAATTAAGACTCCATTTTCCTGCGAGTGATTTGTTCTCAATAGTTGTCAGGCTAGGCATTTGGGAAGATTATTTTTTTCCCCAGAGCACAGCATGCGCCTAATTGGTCATAGCGTACAAAAGAATACAACGCCCTTGACACTGCAAAGTCTATGTTCACAGGTTTGGTGTGCGAAGCTCGAACACCAAAAATATTGATCTAGAAGCGGAAAATGCAAGTCCCAGAAGACTTTTTTTATCCTGGCATTCCGTAAAGTTTATTGTGACAACCCGTGGAGGCAGGATCCTCTTGACTCTACATAGTGATTCGGTTTTAAACATTACCTTAATGGGATATATTTTATCGAGTTTTCATTCAGTCACACATATTTGACACTCTTTCTGGATAAACCAAAGTTGTTAGATCTACGCGTTGTCCTTTGCCTTCCATCCTTTTATCTCAGTGTGTTATACCGTACAGTGGATGAGCTCCTGTTTCGACCGCTGCTATGTCTCCTTCGTAGTCATTATTGGTTTTTTGCACTGCTTTAACAGGTAGAAATATGTTAAAGGTCCAAAAGCAAAGCACAGAAACTGCGCATATACGTAAGCTCGATTATCAGCTACTTACATCTTTGGCCGCCGCGGCATGGTGGTCGGCGGCAGTGAGATGGGCCACAGTAGTAGCCTGGTCGACAGCGGCGACCCTGAGGAAGCAGGAAAATTATTCATTGCAAGCCACGAACCATCTGTTTATCATACTGAACTTTAGACACTCTAGCTTCATGACTGAAAAAGTACCAAAGTTTCTGCAAGCACTTAAACGCATTCATTTGCATTTGTCCAGCTCGTTCCTCCCCATTATCAAAGAACATGTGAGTTTGGAAGTATTCCATACGTATATTCTCCTGATACAAGCAATAGAAAAATCCTCCAATATATTAGTCAGCCGAATCGCGGGCGGGACAGCCATGAAAGAAAGTTTCGCGCCGTGAAAATCTCCATCTAATTTACTTTTCAAACAAGTGCAACCACATGGTGAGTAAGTTCAAGGTCATACCGCTTCTTTCATTTTCAGGAGCTCCTGAAAAGGTGGGTGTAAGGGCAAGCATATTGTGCAATGGCGGTCGAAAAAAAAAAAGTCAAGCGAATTCACATCCACTGCCCAGCAAAGAGCAAGAAAAGTTTAAAACGCCGCAAGAGATAATTCAACTCTACTTTAGAACGCCGATTATTCATGTCCTAAATATTTGAAAAAAAAAAGTCGGTGATACAAATAACATCCCAGGTATCAGGAATATAAGTGGTGAGGAATTTCAGTGTGCCAGAACTAAGGGAGCGTGCCTGTGAGGACCGCGTGTTAGGAAAGCCTTAAATCATTAACTAAGCACTAAAACCGCATTTCTAGAGTATCAATATATCCGCCGTTTTCCTATTTTGCCTCCTTCCAGATGAGGCGGATGATGTCATGGATCAAACACACTAGCTCGTGCTTAGAGCCAGGCCACCAGAGCTGCTCAGCCACCGCGAGTGATGGCAGCTAGTCATTGTCATCATGATCAGCCTGACCACGCCCACACGACGACAAAAGTCTCTCTCATCGACCTCCAATTAACCCGGCCCTGTGCCAGCTGCGCCCACCGTATTCCCGCGAACTTCCTAATCTCATTCGCCCTGTTAACTTTCTGTCGCCCACTGCTACGCTTGCGCTCTCTTGGAAACCACCCGCTACCCTAATAGAGCATCGGTCATTTTCTCTTCGCAATACATGCCCTACCCAACCCCATCTATTCTTCTAAAGTTAAAGTAAAATTTCATTTATTCAGGTTTCTTCTCTCACCCACTGTGTTTTCTTCTTGCACATTGATGTTGCACTTATAAGTTCCTTTTGTATATATTTTAATTAAACGATCCGTTTGCATAGCTTGAGTGGCGTCATAACGGGAACAGACACGAACACATTAATGACGAAGCACAACGTCGCTCATGTGTTCGTGTGTGTTCCCGTGTTGGCGGCCGCTTAAGCTACGTACCCACCAGCTCAGATACAACCAGTCTTGCCCTTTGCATAACTGGTTGCGCTTTCTGCATCCTTATTTCAAAGACTTTCGGTTAACCTCCAAGTTTCCGCCCAAAATATGAGTGTTTGAAAAATAAAGCTATTATTTACTTTCCTTTTGCAACTCGTAGATAGGCCGTTTAAAACAGCTTAGCGCTACCGTGCCTCTTTTTGCGTAAACACCGCTGGCAATCAGTCTTAATGGCATAATTCACGAAAGGTACTTTATCTGCAGTAAACGATTTAGCTGTGGTCTTCGTACAGGTGTGCAGTAACAATATTCTCCTCGTTAACGTGTCGATGAATGACGATATCAACCAAGTGAGGCCTAGAATCAACGACCTGGAGAATTTACCCTGTGTGTGCATGGGATCCAGGCGGCATTGGCCACTATGCCATTCCTAGAACGCGAGCTGACACGAGGCACGGAGAGCAGTCTCGGTGCAGCTATCACACTCCAAGTTAGATGAGAAAGAGATTTTTACAAAGGTGAACAGCAAAGGCAGAGTTGCCAGCTTTTTCATCTCTTGATTTCCTTTCTGGAAAATATGTATGCAATTATCTTTATGCTTTAATTCAGGCACTTCAGAAGAAAAGTGCGGCGGATACTTGCACGTTTTTCAATCACGGACCATGCGCGCCGTTAGCGTGGCGATGCGGAAAAGCCTGCACTACGCCAACGGCAGGCTTGCCCACTGATCAAGTTCTCGAATGCACTGTCTACTAAGGAAGCTGCGCCAATAGAAGTGAAAAGTACTGCGATTATGTGCAAGTGGATCCAATACGAAACGAAAAAGCCAGTTCGCACCACAGCACAAGATCTGACTCTTCCGCACTTAAGTTGAAAATGTCTCATGGACAACATCCGTTTAGAAGAGAACTATTTGGAACAAGGGATAAAGTGTGTTTTCGCTCAATCTTATAGAGTAATAATTGGTCGAATTCGGATAATGTGCTCTCTTTAATGATGGATTCACTTGTACCTATATCATTAGAGTTATGCGAACGCGCACATATATCAGTATTAGAATTTCATTTGCTCGTTTTATTTCGCAATTTGTATTCGATACATGATGCTAGAGGCGTGATATGTTTATTATGATAATTTATATGTAGCGCGTGTTAATTGTAATTTCATGTAACCACCCACAATATGAAATCAGCAGTTCCGCATTGTGAAGCTCCATATATTTACGATCAGACTGAGCTCAATGACATGCGTAACATGAGGCAGAATGGACAATATCGGTGTCTACCGGATACCACTAGAACATTTATAAACAACAACATACAGAACAACGCTAAGATGTCATGATAGGCTTGGCAGATTATCGGGGCTGATAGTTATTGCACTACAGAGAACACAGACTTGTCAGCCTCTCTGACCCTTGATCGGAAACGTCTACCACAGTTCCCCATTTCTCCTAGCCCTACGTCTCTCAGAAGTCACTGTTCGAGCAAAGATAATGTCTGAAAACCTACGTTGCAGAACTGTCCACCACCGCCTCCACCACCTCCAGGGTAGCCTCCTCCACCTCCAGGGTAGCCCCCTCCTCCGCCGGGGTAGCCACCTCCGCCACCAGGGTAGCCACCTCCGCCCCCAGGGTAGCCTCCGCCACCAGGGTAGCGGCCTCCACTTCCATGCCTTTGACAATACGCGACGCACACTGCAAAAAGACAAGAACAAGGAACATGGATGATTGGATAAAAAATGGCGGTATCACACGCTGTGTACATTTTCAAAAGCATTATCTTGCTTATGACCGATGGACAAGCTTTTCTATACATGTAAACAAATAAATAGCCTTCCATTCATCATGGCTCTTTAATATAGTGACGGCGCCGCAGATGTCTACGAACGGTTATCCTGCTGGCTGTCTCACTTTGAAGGGAAATTTGTGTAAAAGTTATGAATGTTCATCTGCAGAAACCCAAACGTGATGGTAGTACTCTTCGGGGCACAGGCTTGAAATCTCAGTGCCAATATAAAAAGAAATATTTCAAAATCTCACATAAAAAACGAGGCATATCATGCAAACCACTTCATATGCTCCGCTGTTAACTTAGCGATGCCGGTCGAAACCGGGCACTCCAATATGAGCGGTTTTTTGGAAGGGCTATATCATATTGAGGATTAGTTAGATAGTATCACGTTTTCTTTTCAGAATCATTTAGTGCCAGGCACCGAGACAGTGATGGCAGTGTGTTGAACATTGTCTCGCATTCTTTTTCTCTTCTAAGGTGGTTCATAGCTTCTTCACCCCTTACAATGGCAACAAAAGCCATGGCCCATCCCGGACGGTAAACACTGCCACAAAATGAAAGAACGGCCGTTTCATATACTTCATTCTTTCTGCATCAACAAACCAAAATAAGTATTCTGATAAAAGCCACTTCATACTTGACAACGTTTATTGTTCTAGCGTGGAGCACGATAATACACGGTGTTGTGAAGCGTAAAAAGAGCTCTATTCTTTAAGATAAGCATATCATAACATCTAGCAATGTGAGCCTTCTTTTTAAAAATGACATCAGTAATTTTCAAATAAGAGGATAGACGCCAAGTACGTACGAACTTGATGTCAAATTTACATTCAATGAAACGTGCTGAAAGAAATTCATTGGCATGATTTGCGTTGCAGAGGACAAGAAATGTCGGTCTGCTGGTTTAATTCGCAACGACCTTGCGTTCGCGACGAACAAATGAGTATTTCTTCTGGTCACAATAGTTTTTCGCTGGTAGATGCGATCGTCAAGAACGCGAGGGTATGGTAAAAGCAGTCAGGGGAATAACTACACACTCGCTATTACTCACAAGGGTGCCATCAGGGCGACGGGCGATGTTTCAGGCCCAGTACTTTGGGAAGTACTGTGTGGAAATACAACGTGTGGAGTTTTTGGAAACAGCAATAACGATCACTTTGAGAATCGCCTCAATGCGCTGTTTTCTAAGGCGTTTTTCATCTCTCAGAACGTGAGCGCCAAATGTCCTCCGAAAGATTCGTCCTTGAATACGTATGCGCCGTTTCTTCAATTTGAAGATCACCACAGAATTCAGCAGGCTGTCTAGCGAAAAACAATTTTATCACTCACTGGATGGAAAAAAAAGAGTGGCAAGATTTAACGTTGCCAAACCGAGTAGGCGTGCGAAAGCATGTGTTTAGCCTCGTTGGCTCATTGCAATGTCGTCGGCCGGCACGTGTGGTTACGACAGACTCAGGTTAAGCTCTGATCGAGGTTAAACCGACCTGATCTGTTCGCGCAGCAGATGGAAGTTGATGTACGAAGATGTGCAATGTCCCAAGCGTGAGTGTGTTGCAGTTTAGCACGAGGCCAATCCAACCGTGGGTATGTGCCATTCCGTCAAAGGCAGCAACACGAGGCGTGATCGACTGCGGTGATAGCATAGTGCTTTCGTGCAGTGGCCAGTAAAGCTGATCGGTTCGCACCACCGCGGGTTTGAAGCACAGTCGCGGCAATATTTCTTTTATTTCTGCATGGGCTGTTACTATGCTAGGCTTGTCAAAGGTCACCTTCCCGTTGGCTACAGCTGGCACGGCGCTCCTCCGAACTAAGCCGATTGTAAACTTGGAAGCGCAAAAAAACCGGACGACGGACAGTGTAAGGAAACACAAAAACAGGTTCACGAGCGCTGTTTCCTTACACTGTCCGTCGTCCGGTTTTTTTGCGCTTCCAAGTTTACAACATGCATCACCAACTAGCCCGGCAGCTTGCTCTCCTGAAGTAAGCCGAGCTTACCTAAGTTAAACCGATGCTTCACACAAGACTCTTGGTTGGGGCCACGCTAATTAGTGTTCTGGCAGTAAAAGCATTGGTTAGAGTATCAAAGCCCTTTTATCTACTGTGCCTAAATGTTACAAAAATAAGAGCAAATAATGGGCCCAATAGCGTACATTGGCACCAAAAATGTGCGCAAGAAACTAAAGCTGGGATAGCAGCGCGGTACACAAGTCATTCCTTACGTCCAGTGAGAATGCGGACTCTTCACTCTTAGCCTGAGAGACCCTTTCGTAAGAGGTTGTGCGAGCGCTGGGCAGCTGTCCTGCTGAGAACATCGAACACGCAACTCACCCATGAACAAGACGAGCGCCAAGGCGAGCATCACTCCTTTGGCTCCCATGGCGACGGCTGCGGACCCGGACACTTCCCAAGCCGAAGTGACACTGACCACGGATGACCCGTGTCGGGGCCCTTTTCAAGGGCAGCGTCAATGACGCCACCGAACGGGTGGCGGAGAGGAGGCCGGGCGTGGTGCGATAAGACCCACGGAGTCCGGACATGTTCGGAAATCCAGTTTTGCCGTCATTCCTGGTCAGAGCCCCCTGGTGCGGTTCACCCCTACCGTTGAACTCTCTCTTCTTGTCGCAGGGCTGGCGACAGTGGCCACTGCGCGCCACGCGGAACAACCGGATCCTGGTGCCTGGCCTTTGAAAGGCTGCACACGCACGAACGCACACACACGTTACGCGGGTCAATCTCAGTAAGTTCGATGCACTGTTCGCAACGCTGACAACTGCGCTCTAGCGGCTGCACCTCTAGTGCGACTGGACTACTCCGCAACTGGAAATGCGCTCCGCTGACAGGCGTTCCGAGTTCTACGTAGGGTAAGCTTTAGCAGTTGACGCGCGATGGTGCTGTCACCTGATTTGATGAAGTACGACGCATAATGCTGTGCACCGAATAACCAGAACGTAGAACACTGTGCGCCAGTACAACACCCTCGTCTAGCCGGAAGGCTGCGGCGCTGCACGAAAGCTGGAATGAACAGGAAGCCCTTGAGAAAGAAAGGACGGTGGGACAGTGCGGGAGAAATGAGAAACAAGTACCGGACTCTATTCAAGTTTTTTTCTCCCCCTTCGAGAAGAGTAGAGAAATAAAAACGTCTTCAATAAAGCATGCAGAGAAAGCGCAAGGCACGTGTCACTGTCCACGTGTTTAACCGCCAGAGTAGTAGGTAGAGGGGAACCTGTGAGGCGGTTTAAACAATCGTCTAGGGTGACGCCAGTGACTGCTGAACAGTTAAAAAAAAATAAGGAAGCGGGGAGCGTTTCAGGTCGGGTCGCGCACGTGCAGTCTCGGAGACGCGGAGGTCCCGGCTAAATGGCAGACGCAAGATAAAGCTAGGAGGTCGGACATCCACGTGCGGTGCGATGGAGTCCCGGGAGTTTTCGCAAGAACTACCAGGCAGCTCGAGAAAAAAAGGAAGAGAGACAATTCGCACTTTTTTTATGTGCTTTAAGCTGCCCTGATCAGGATGGCATCTAAGAGGTCAATTACGTCCACCGTTCACCCTTTCAGTTGTTAAGAAAGCTGGTTGTTAAGTTCGGCCACCTTCAACCGGGAACAGGTTGAAGGTTTTTTTAATTAATTCATTTGCCTTTTGTCTCTTCTTGGTCTTAATTTAGTCGGGCCAGAATTTTTAAGGTTCCGTCGACTTTTCTTTCTCTTTTTCTTGCTCCGGGGGTGTGCACTTCCAGCCAAAGTTTCCTTGCTTCTGGAAATATCCACCGTGCGTTTCCTTGCTTCTGGTGCTTGCTAAGAGAAAGGGATACATTCTTGAGCACATATTTGCCGTAACTCATCTTTTTCCTGAAATCCGCCTCTCATCTCGCCTCGATCACGACGACAATATCTGCTCAGTACCTGAGCGTGCAAAAAATAATACCAAACTTCAGCGCTATGTCCAGCATAAAATGAATGGAATCAGAAGCGGACATTTATTGCCGCTTTGAATGAATTATAATTCTTTTACGCAACATGGCTAGCATTTCTAGAAGTCTTGCAAACAGTGTATCCTGTTTTATCGTGCGCTACATATATGATGTCATATTTACGCTCTTTCCCCCTTCTCTTCTGCGATCTCTATCTGCATCATCATCATCAGCAGCAGCAGGGGCAGCAGCAGCAACCTGACTACAACCACTGCAAGGCAAAGACCTCTCCCATGTCTCTCCAATTAATCTGGTCCTGGGCTAGCTGCGCCCATCCTACACCTCCAAATTTCTTATTCTCATCCGCCCACCTAATCTTTTGCCGCCCTCTGTTACGCTTGCCTTCTCTCGGAATCCACTCCGTTACCCTTAAAGACCAGCGGTTGTCTTGCCTTCGCATCAGATGCCCTGCCCAAGCCCATATCTTCCTCTTGAGTTCGACTAGGATGCCATTTACCCGCGTTTGATCCCTCACCCACTGTGCCCGCTTCCGGTCTCTTAACGTTACACTGTCATTTTTCTTTCCATGGCTCGCTGCGTTGTTCTTAAATTAAACTGAACGCTTTTCGTTAGCCTCAACGTTTCTGGCCCATACGTTAGTACCGGTAAGATATAATAGGTAGTCTTTACAAAAACCAGCCTTGTGTTTTCATTGACTGTAGTCGACGGTTTTCCTAATTATCTTTTTATATTACCTTAGTAAACAGCTTGCGAGGTACTCACAGTAAGTTTATCGAACTGTAATTTCTCAAGCCCTTGACATTCCGTTCCCTATGAATTAATATAATATTAGCGTCCTTCAAGCTCCCGGTACGCCGGAGGTCGTGTAGCATTGCGTGTACAAGGTTAGAAGTTTTTCTGTCCAGATGTCGCCATCATAATTCAATAGAACTGCTGTTACCTGATCCCGACTGGCCGCTTTTCCTCTTTACAGAAGAATTAAACGACCCTTTGCCAAGTTTCTAAAGTCGGCTTTGCTGGCATATATATCGCCTTGCATTTCAGCGTGAAAGGCACCCAATAGAGCTCACCCCGGGGAGGATCGTCATTTAATGCAGGCATATAGGTGAAGTCCATAGCCACGTTGCTTCGAACAACGGAGTTCGGAAAATAGATAACACATTCTCCCTTCATCGTTTCAGCGCTCACGAGGTATAGTTTGCAGTATCGAAGGCATAATTATGATACAAGACAAGTTTCTTCTTGCCGTTCAGTAGTTAAGCAAAGCTATTTTCATCATCATGCTTTTTCATCATGTCCAGTAGTTGCCATTTGGCAAGATATAAATGTTGTACAATGTCTGGTTCATCTCTGCGGAAATGGCTTTCTCATTAAGAGCCTCATCGGTAAAAAAAAATGTGTCGTCGGTTATAAATTTCGCCGATTGGCTGAATAGAACCGACGCCACCAGACCGGAAGTGAAACTGTATATTTAGCAGTAAAAACAACGCTTCTTGCACCCTATAGTGATAGAAGATAGAATGGTCGAAGATGAACTTTCACCCCCCCCCCCCCCCCCCTCCACTTGATCTCGTTTCTCAGCAGCCTCCACAGTAGAGCGCTCGTTCCTCTGGTGACCGCGGGATGGCGCTACCAGCAACATTGCTGCGAAAGCTTGCTCTTTTGGTTCGCTGTCGCAGCAGGCGATTGGGATTTGCGGTTAATTCTGATCGAATCAAACAAGTACAGCCTTCGTCAAAAGTATACTGCCCAGAGGGTCTGCTTCCGAGTCCCGCAGCGCGGCTCCGCAGGACCCTAATCTCACGAAGGCGAGATGCACTTAAGTCTTCACCCCTCCCAAACTTAGGACTGTCAGATATGCTTAAGAGACCCCCTACACGGCTATATAAAACAAAACTGACCGCCAATTACTACCTCCGTGCGAAATTTTACATTCAGCAATCGAGCGGATAGGCCGAGAGAAATTTTTTTCGATTTCCTCTGAACGACGCAACCGTCAGTATAGACAAGTGACCAATTTTCAGTGATCCTACCTACTCTTACCTAAAGTTACTAAATACACCGACTGGCATTCAGCGTTTCGCACCACGCCCCTCTCTCCAGCATTTGATGAAATTCGCATTGCCGCAGGGGTCAACATCGGGTGAATTTTTTATTTTTCTCAATTCCGAGACTTTCCATATGATATATCCTAGGTTTACTTGCATACCTAATTTAGGTAGCAGTGGAGACCATTGTATTGCAGCAACCTGAGCACGTCCAGGATCTTATCACAGTTCGGCCTCCCTTTAAAGAGGTTCCTTGCGGCATTGAGCCCCACTTCCTTTAGTATAGGATCGTTGGGGCCTTTCGCCCTGAACATGTCCACAGCTGGCGGCGGATTTCCCCATCAGTGGCTGTAACAATCCCTATATCCGCGGATCACCCCGACGACAGGCTTGCATTTTTTTGCTATTAACGCTTTTGCTGTCGTCATAAGCGTACCCTATTGGTTTTCTAAGGCAGTCTTAACTGCTCGATGCGATCAGTTAATGTTTCTTGTTTCTTTATGCTTCTTTAAAAGAAACATTTTGCTACACATCGTAAGAATGGACCATTACATTCAATGTTTCCTTAGCAGTGCCTTACAATTTTTCAATGTTCAAAATTTTTGTCCAAGAATGTTGGACACGAGTGGGCTCAGAAATGCTGCTGCATTTCGAATAGAAACGCCGCATGCAACCATATCATCAGCGATTTTAATTTTTTTTTTTCAAGCAACCATTTTTGTACCTTCCATCGCATGTGTTAGCAGTGAACGCCGTGAAGAAGATGGAAATAAAATTTTTAGGGCCCGATACAAATATAATGGAAGTGGGTACGGCTGGCAGCATACTGTATAAGGCTAGCAAAAAGAGAGATAATGAACTGTGCTGCCTTTGAATCTAGTGCTTCCAACACTGAAATATTAATCTACAGGTTCCTTGTATAAACTAAGCCTTGTTCCATATTGTAATTAACTGCACTGCTCTGCTTCCAAGATTGAAGTTTTGAATCTCAGGATGCTTGTATAAATTAAGCCTTGCTTAATTAATCCTCGTCGCGTTGTAGTCACGAGGACAACGCAAAGGTCGAGGTTAATGTTGTATAGTTACTACAAGCTCGCCTGGCTTTTGGTTATTATCAGTTCCACGCGTCGCGTGCGTGTGGCACGCATTAACTATTTTTAATCATTCAAAAGGGAAAGTGAAAATTCATTAAAATGTCAAAGCCGTGGTTTGATTTATCCAGAAGTCCCAGAAGGCGGAGCGATAGAGCGATGCGAATAAAGTCCTAGAACTGAGATTTCTGTGCCGCTAAATAACTCCTCTTATTACTGCACAAACTATTAATACTATTAATACCGTTTTCGTGTTTGTCAACAACAGCGCATATTTGACAACCGTATAGTCATTTTGTCGTTATTTTTTTCTAAGATATTACACACGGAAAACAAACTACATCTTAAGCGCTCATGAAAGTTCATTAAAGAGTGCTCGAGGCATACTGTATGCTAACACGTATATAGCACATCAACCCCTTCCTATTCAGAAGTTTTTCCACATCTTTTTTCTTGTCGCGTAACTCTCCGCAAAACTCAGAAGCGCTGCTATCGCTCTGCCGCTGCAATGAAAATGCGGCCGTTCTGAACTATAAAGCCGGAACCCGTCGCTCTGGTCGTTCGAGCCACCGCGGGCGCTCGAAACAGGTTTTCGCATTGCTGCGGTAGACATTGGCAGCGATCTCTAGTGCATGTGACACGGTCTTAACTGAACTTTACACGGGTCTGCAACGTTTCAAGCTAGGTTTTTTTTACCATAATACATGAGGAGATGGCCTACACAAGATATCTTCGAAGACGTCACTGAAAGATCGAAATCGAATAGGAACGAATTTTCTTGAATTAATTTTGGAATAAGTCACTTACATATGAATTGTACCGATGTTACAAAGCGTCGATCTTGTTCCTTACAATATATATCACGATAAATTGTTAATACTAATAGGCTTAGAATAAGCATATTAGGGACTTTTACAATATGCTGATGCTGTTGGTTAGAGGAATAGGCCCTATTCCTCTAACCAACACTATCAGCATCCCTATTCAACAGTTAAACAGGGATATAGTGGGGGGGGGGGGGGGGGGGGCAGGACAAAATCGCCCCTCCCTCCGAATATTCTCCTGCGCCTGAGCACTGGCCCCCCGTTATTCCCCATATGCCACTAACCGATAGTGTCACCGCATTCTAAAGGCCCCTATTGCCTTTTTTACCGTAATACTTGAGGAGATGGCCCCACACGAGACATCTCCGAGGATGCCATAAAGGAAGAGAATACGGGCGAATTCCTTGGGGTTCATCTCGAAATAGCATATTTCAATATAAATTCTACAGACGCGACCGAACGTCGATCTTGTACCCTGGAATTTAAAAGAGGCTGAATTTCTAATGCTAATGCATTCAAACTGCGCATATTATGTGCGACTACATTACCATCGCGTAGGTGCAGCTTCCTAGGTCGTTTACTAGTTTACGTACCTCGTAGAAGGCTTCGAATTATTCTGCTCGTATTTTGTTTGCCAGTCAGACTTCGTGGTAATATGTACTGAATAATACAGTGCACGCCAAAGCGGG
>JARKHS020011999.1:0-63649 GCA_030143305.2 Amblyomma americanum
AACTCAGCCACCGCGGCGGCTTTATAAGCATTTCGTTCAATAAAAAAACTGTTGATAGTCAGCGCGTGTTTGTGTTTGTCTTTAGCCTCGTGTCCCATCCTTGTTGCGCTGTGAGCTAAAATGATGAATACTTACCAACTAGCCCAAATTTCCGCCTTGCAGAACGGGACGAGAAAGACAGAGGCGCTCGTGTTGTCCATCTTCAGCGCTGTTTTCAAGACGAACTCACGTCAACAAGCCCAACTTCCTACGCTTGTGCGTGCACTGCTTGATGACTTACATGTATCGACGCAGTCAAGATGGAAGCAACTCTCCACTCTTCTCGCGTGCTCGATCCGCCCTCGCTGGTGGCCTCACGAAGTCGCACACGCCAAGTCGTTGCAACCCAAATCCGTCTTCGTAGCAAGCATCCTGAACTGAACACGTTCGCCACAGAGGGAACAGTGGAAAAAGACTCGATAGGACTCGAAGCAGCTACAGGCAGCCGACAAACGTCCGTGCAAACGCCGAATTGCGCCCAACATCCTAACGTACCGCGGCTACCAAGGCCATGCAGGCCATGCCGCCGGCAAAGATTGCCTTCGGCTTCGGCTTCGGCTTCCAATGCCGCCAAAATCCGGCTTCTTCGGTCACGTGACGAGAAAAATATTTATTTTCTTCCTTTTTTCTAGCAGTGCGCGCAGTGTGTCCGCGCGCACGTGGCGAAAGAGAGGAGAAGGAAACGCGGTTCGGGCCAGCATGCCGTGTTGTTTTCAAGGCCATGTCGGCTCGTCGGCGCTCCCTCCCCGCAGTCTTTGCACAGGGGCAGAAAGGAACGGCGCCAAATATGCCTACTTATTTTGTGTGTGATTTAGTAAATTCCGCCAGCAACTGACCACAGGCCCTTGGCTGCCTTCGCGTCAGATGTCATGACATTTTTTTTTACCGCCACGGCTAGCTTTTTTAAATTGTCCCTAATTCGAGTCGTCCATATCAACGGGGGTCGTATAAACGATTCACGACTTGTTTTCTTCACATGTTTCGGCTGAATTGTATTTTTCAGGTAAACGCAGTTTTACTCAAACCACGTGGCTGGCTAAACCATGTTTACGTGTTTCGAAGAGACTCAAGCAGCTCCGGTCTTGTTTTTTTTCTGTGGGGGGGGGGGGGAGGGGTGGTGGTGTTAAGGGTCAGTGTGCGTGTGCTGTGTGTGTGCCTGAAAAAGCAAAAAAAAACACTTGCTTGCAAGCCCCCTTCAAACCCAAATACTGGCACCGAGGTTGCTCCGAAAGAAAAGGTTGCGCTTCCGTTGCGCAACCCCCACAGGGCAAGAATAGGGAGTCCGCGTTTGTTTTGCGACACAGGCGGTGGCATAGTCTCGAGAGAATGTTCAGACCGAGGCGCATGCGGCTAAGCAAGTGGACGCGCCTCAAGCAGAGCTGTCAAATGGGTCCTAGCACTAAACGCCAAAGAGAGAAAAGGTAGCCGAAATGTAGCCAAATGTGAAAATGACATGTATCACGAAAATAGCCCAAAATGTTTTTTTAATGAGCACAACAAAATAATCACGAACAGGAGGACTCCAATAACTGGTTCCTAGAGCTTCTAGCGCTCATTTTGTATTTCCGTTTTCTTCTGAAAATCGCAGTCTCCATAATTCTCTTCATCTCGGTGCTGAAAGCGGGCCATTTCGGTCCTAGCGCTTCGCCGCTGCGATGTGCTTACTTCCTCTATTGATTAATCACTCTTCGTCCGACCCCTACCTTTCTTTGCTTCAAACTTTGCCACTGTGCAACGGTTCGCTGCTTATGTTGTTTTTGAATAATTGAGCGACACTGGTGGCTCGGTACTATACTTCTGGGAAAGCGCCGGCTCGATGTCATATGAGGAATTACAGTGAAACAAAATTTAAGCGACAATTTTATTCTTATTGCAAAACGCATGCATACTCCCCCCCCCCCCCCCCCCCGCCCTCGGAACACATATGTACAGAACATACAGCCGGGGACAAAAGTCTGGAGACCACGTGTTCCTGAAACGAAGCCAATATTTCTATTATTAGCCAGCGGCTGGAGACCGCACTTATTTATTTGTGGAGATGAAAGAACAAAATTTTGACATTCACCTCCACAAGTGTGGTCTCCAGCCGCCGGCTTATAGCAGAGCTATTGGCTTCGTTTGAGGAACATGTGGTCTCCGGAATTTTGTCCCCGACTGAACATCCACAAAAGGAACATGGACCAAAAAACGAGAAACACAGGAAAAGCGCAATTAAAACAACTGCAGTTCAATTGCAGAGCCATAGGAGGCCCGAGGTTCTAAAGCAAATAACGCAACGCTTATGTGCAATGATCACGCGGCCAGTGAAACTGCGTGGAAGCTAGCTAGCTTCTAAGTCCTTTCTAACTAGCTCGACTCTAACTTAAGTTAGTTTTTCAGTTTATTTCGCATATTAGCCTGCCATAAGCTTGAATAATCTAACATGGCTTAGGCTATCTGCCACCGTTCTGTGTTTTGTGACAAAAGTAGCAAATAGATTTATTTGGTGTAGTTGCGATCGTATCAGTAAATGAAGTTCGGTTCGATATCCGAATTCTATGATATATATATGTGATTCGACGAAACGATGTCCAAGGTATACTTCCGGAATTTACTGGCGCCACAAAGCCTCGGTCGCAACTGGCTTTTAACGGTCCACCACGAGAAAACTACCAATCTGCGCTATTAACAGCTTCAGCTTTGCACCATTAACCTACGATGTTCACAGCGTGCTCCGGCCAATAAAGATAGCAGCGCCAGGGAAATGGCCTAAATATTGCCATTTTCGGACATTATACTATATAGCTGCGTAATAAAAATACGTGTAGAAAAGTGCTCATCATTTTTAAGTGCCCTGAAATATATCATTTAAAATAGTACTACGTGACGGTCTGGCTCATCGTTGTTGAAAAAGGTTTCCGATTTATTTTTATGTGATATTACTTATCGCCCAGCATATTGCAGAGGCCGCCTGGAAGCTGGTTGCGTGTGCCGAAGTTGGAAGAGGTGCTGCTGCGTTAAAATTGATTGCATGTTATTTAATGGCTTGTGCTTCAGCTGGGTAAATGCATGTGGGGATTCGAGAACAGGTGTTTAAAACGCTGTTTTAAATACAAAGACATCAGCCCGAAATTTTATGCAGTTAAAAAACACACCCGCGGGCTTGCACGTAATAACACTGCCATTACTGGAAACGGTCCGTGCGTGTTTGAACGTGATATAATGGTGCCTAAGGAACCCGTCTTGATTCCGGCTGCCTTCCTTCAGAAGAGTGCACCAATGTTACGCGTGACGAGCCACAAAGCGTTCTCAGAGTGAAGGTTTGACGCAGCTGTGTTAAAAAAATGCGTGGCTGTTCTAACCAGCTGCATGCCATTGTGCAGAAGCTGAAAGTAGGCATAGCGGATACTGTATGTCTGGTATAGGTGTCCAGATTGCCGCGTTATTTAAAACACTGAAATGGACATCTTTGTTTTCCACATTTCAATTTGAAGCCTTTTCGTTAACGTTGAAGTTTTTGATCGATGTGTGGCAAGATTTGTTTCCGGTCTGTACATAACCTCAGAGTGCCTGCCAGTGCTCTCCAGCTCTCTCATTCATATTCTCCTAGCGATTTCATGCCTGTGGTCTGGACCTGCGGCCGTGCAACTATTTTGCGATTCCCGGCCAGTTGATAATAACTTTTATTCTCATCTAGTTTTGCTCCGAACCTTCTGTGCTCAGTGCTTATACTGGCCTTACACCATGGCCCATTCTTCCCTAGACCCTGAATTATGTCCTCAGCAAATCGGAGGCTACTCAATGTCACGATTGAACTCTATCTCCTGCCCTTATCCGAATCCATCGCTCTGAAGGCATCTCGCTAACGCGATGGACGGCAACGAAAAAATTGCGTCGCGTCGATCTACTATTAATTCGTGCTCACCACTTTTATAAAAATAAAGCAGTTTCTGCAACGAGGGCCAGCATTGTTGAACTGCGGTTTGATACTCTTGAACAGCCACTCAATGTGTTGGGGACACTCTCGTTATGTAGTTCCTTGTAAAGTGGTTTCCACTGACATCAGCTTGGACGAGATTATGAAAAGCAAGAAAATATGCCTCAATATTAGTAGAAATAATCGGTAAAAGACTACAGGTGTTAATAAGACGGAAAGCAGTCAATTACACGAGAAAAAAGTGCCTCATTTTGTTTTTCTAAGAAGCCGTGACGTCACGGGAGTCATTTTTGGTCACACAGACTACCTTCCGCTGCGTACGTGGAAAATGGTTGGCGATAAGCGGATTACGGAAAACGGATTGCCTTTCACCGCCATAATCTATCCCCAGAGGTGGCGGCCGCTAGCACGTTGGTGAAAACTGTATTGTGAAGAATAATAGGGATGTAGGAACTGGAAGCTAATGAAACATGCAGCGAGACACAGGACAAAGCCACTATAAGCAGGTACCAACTCGTCTGTTACCTCCCGGAGAGGAGTGCAGTGTGAAAAGATCAGGAAGGGAGCTTCCATAAAAGCAACACATTTCAAAAGGGCTGCATTCCAAGGGGATTCCAAGTCAGCATGTCAGCAATAGGAGCGGTGTTTTTCAGAGGCAAGGAAGGGTGCACTTCTCATTCATGATTTTTCTCTCCTCCTAAAGCCCTTCTTTCCCTTTTCCTTCTTGCTATACACTTTTCCACGTACCGCCATATTGCTGGCTGGACTGCTTTTTGTACCTGGCGCTAAAATTCATCGCGTCTGCGCTTTAACTTCCGGCACTCTAACTTCCTCCGTTCACCCCTCTGTACCTGTAGCCCGAACAATGAAAAACCCACACACCACGGAACGGCGAAGAAGGCATTTTCCTCTCCCTGCCTAGCCTCTGCCGCAGACAGACAGCGCGCGACCATCCGGAGTTTTACTTCTCAAGAAGAATATGAGTGTGTCGTTTGGGTTCGAGACCTTTTAGTTGGAAAACAAGCTTCCCGGAAAAGATTTACTGGTATCCGCAAGTGGTCAGTTGACAACTTGCAGAATTTATAGTAACATCCTCTGCAATATAGCACATAATTTTCAAACGGAAACCCTTGTTCACATTTCCGCATTCTTGTTCGAAAAGGAAGAGGGAAGATGCTTTTTTATCTGTATGAGAGGGGAGTTGTTGAAAGGACACAATGAGTAGCCAAATATTCCAGTGAATCCAAAATTTCCACTGGCTCTATAGGGCGACAAGTTCCGTTCCTGTACAAGCACTAGTCTCTAGCTTATCCACAATAAATACTCGCTCTCTCTTCTTTTGTGTGCAAAGCATGGCTACGAACGCGAGGAGCAGGTCGAAACAGGTACAACGGTGCAACAGAGTACCCTTCGGCGACTGCCCTTACACACATGTAAGCGAACCGCTCGCGAATCCCACCGCCGCGGCGCATACACCCTCTCTCAAGTGACGAAGGAAGCTCCAGCGGCTGGAGCGGCGAGGTTCGGGCAAGTTGGAAATTTTCTCGGCGGCGACGCGGCAGCACCGCATCTCAACCAATGACGGCTCGGCGTTGCCACGTGACCAGTAAAGGCATCGTGCAAGAAAGCATGCGCTTAGACCAGTGTTTGTGTTGTTTAAAAAAAGAAATTATATAAAGTAGTGTTGAATGCTTAAAACGAAAGATTTATATTTATTCAAATAAACAATAAAAATAAACGATAAAATTGTGCTGATATATTACGATTTTTTGTGTTTGCGGGGCACCAAAACCGGTTGCAAGCGCATATCTTTTGCCAGCAACATTGGTTTTCGCAGCGGTTGTACAACAGTTAAACTTCTAGTTCAGTGTAGTTGTGCAGTGGCTGGAATTCTAGCCACTGCAGCGGTGGGAAACGCGTAGTGGCGACGAATACGAACCGAATGCTCGCGAAACGCTTCGTAGCGCCGCGCCGCTGTGCGCTCTATTCGCCGAATCGCTTGCATGTGAACCACCCTTTACACTCGATCTCGAAAGTTGGTGGTAACCTGTGGGGCTTCAGGTTCACTGAGATTAAGGGTCGTCACTCCCTCTCCTTTTATAAAGAGAATAAAATGGAAGGCGATTGACTCACATTCCCTCTGTTGGCAGAGCAGGAAATTAAAAGGCTGTATTCACGTGAAGAAGAGTTTTCGGTTTCAACTTTCAAAATTACAGAAAAACTGACTTAAAAGAAGTTGCTTTCCGACAGACACCCTCGTTCACAGACTGGTTTTCACTTCCTGCTCTACCCAGAACCGGGGTAGTGTGAAGAGAGATGAGTCAGTCGCCCTCCATTGTAACTTTTCAGAAATGGAGAGGGGTATTCACCTTAATCTGTGCAAACCTGAACTCCAGACGGTTCCCATCATTTTTGGAAAACGGGAAAATGCCGCCTCGACGAGAGGCGGAACCGGTCTGGCCGGGCCGGCGGAGGCTGACGCGCTCGGAGCGAGATCGAAACACACTCCAAGTTGCCGCTGGTGTGGTCGAGGTGCGCCGAACCCGCCGAACGCGTCGGCGGTCAAACATCGTTGTAGTGTAGAGGGTCTCGCTGTGGCCAGCGTGTCGTCGCTGTGCCGCGCGCGCTTATGTCGGAGTAAACACGCGTCCCGCGTACTACCACGAGGGTTCAGCTTTACATCGCTGAGGGTGCTCACCGCTTAAGAACAACTTGCTTCAAGGACGCGTTCATGCAACTGCCCTGATACGACGTGCTTTACAGACAACGTTGATCACGGCACCTTAAAGCTATAAGTAAAACAATGAGCTGCCTCGTATTTGAGAAATGAAGAATTAAAAAACCTTGATCCATGCAAGTTTAAAAAACGAAGGTGTGGAAATCAATCCTGACCTCACATACATATGTATATCTCCTGGCTGCCTCTTTGAGCATTGGACCATAAAAAAGATTCGTCATTGTCATTTTTTTCAGTTTTGTTGCTAAAGGGAAAATTACACCTAGAGTGGTAAGTTATGATCAGCAACTCTCGGAGGAGAAAAAACAGCAAAGCTTCTATACAAAGCTTTTTCTTCTTATAAGACATCTTACTCAAACTTCAACATAGATAAAAGATGTCTTTTTGATCAACTAGAACTGCCGTGCTTCAAAGTTTACTTCTTAAGAAAAAGAAAACTGCGCTTTTCAGTAAAAAGAACCCGCTAGCATGGAGATATTGCGCAAGTGCAAACAATGCCGCAGTATTGCTTTCGCCTCCAACATTTCAGTCACTAAACCCAAAGTACCCTCTAGGAGAAATCCCAGGAAACATTTTTTCCGCCATATTTGGCATAAAATGAAACACAGTTCTCAACACTGACAAAAAGGGATAAAAATGGTGCAACTTACACGAAACAGACTAAACTTCTCGCACTGGTATTTCCAGGGTGCAAAGTTATTCCATGCCTGCCAAGAAGGGGTAAAATTCGAAGTTACCCCTTTGTTACCCTTTTTTACACCTCTTTTTTTTAGAGTGTGGGGACCCAGCTCTCCGCTGCTGATCTGGGAGTCCCGCAGTCGACCGCGAGGAAGGGGACCCCGCACTTCGTTCGGGAACGGTGCGCACGGATGCGCGCCCCGATATCTGTGAAGCGGTGCTGGTCACTGCCCTTAATCGTGGATTTAAACATATACGCGTAGCAATGCAGCAGGCTCGGGACCGGGGGAGTTGTCGTCTAGCGCTGCTATATGGGCCTTATCTGGAAGTATCTGAAACCAAGAGCGGTTAGCGAGCGCTTTAAATAAAAGTAGGGTGCTGTAACCCGTGTTTCAAATGGTTCGCGTTTTATAGTTTTGCACTAAGAAAAAATCTGAGGGAGAGAGAGAGAGAAAAACTTTTTTTGGGTGCTTTCAAGGGCTTGGCGTCTCGAGGCCTCCGTCGTCTTCACTGCGCTGGCGACTTGAGGCCTCTTCCTAAGCAAGGTTGGGCCCCTATTCCAGGGCTCCACTGAGCCTAGCTACCTCACTTGCGTGCTGCACTAAAGCCCTTTGGGCCGTGAGCTCGCAGCTGGTGAGCCGACTCTCCCATGGCTCCGCACTCGGGTTATTGTGTTGGTGGGATGTTTAGTTGCGTTTACATTCCTATGTGATGTGGTAGAGTGTGGGTGTGGCCCCGCACCAAGGGCAGGCATGTTCTTGGGTAGCGGCCCAACGTTTATTGGTGGGAATGCGAAGGCATGTGTTTTGAGGAAAGGACGCAGTAGCTCTCAAATCTCGACATCTCGGTGGACACCTTACCGCGCCTTAAAGAATCTAATTGAAGGTGCGTATGTCATTGATACTAACCCCTGTCGCTAGCTAGCCTCCAACTTTACTAAAACATGTAAGCTATATGCAAGAGAAATGCTATGACACCACCCAGAATGCTGTACGACGAACGGTTGATCAATATTTCGGTGCATGTAGACGGGAATACTGTCACCACATTGGAGTCCACCAGTGATGATTTGGCGGGGATTTCATCTGCTCCTGCGATGTCTGTTGCTCAGTTCTATCCAGCGTCGCCGATTTGCGCTTCGACGGACGCGGTTTTGCGCCGCGCGTCGCTTTCCATCATTAAATAGTCATGATGTTACCGTTGATTTCTTAACTGCTTTTACTAATTAACGGCGTGACATCATTCTTCATCATCGTACATAACACCATTAATTTATTACTCGCTATCACTACATTTTACACATCATTGTGTTAACGCATTTGGCGGGCAAGTTTTGTTGACAAGTTTTGCGTACACAACTGACCCATATAGTGCTTTCGCAGGAACCCTTTACTGCACGCATTTTTGTTTCATCATAAACTTCTTTCAGGAGCCGTAGGCCACCGAAAGAATCACCATTTGCGCAAGAAAAAATTGATTCAGTGGTTTTGTTCAGCTTTTATTGACCCAAATTAGGTATGTTGCATATTTGCAACAACATGCAATAAAAAAGCACATTACAAAATGAACACCGCTGTTGATGAGAATGAAATACGAATAATGAATATTGAATCAGACACAACAAAAGCGTCATTTCGCCGTGTGGTACAAAAGAAAAGAATGGCTCTTGTTTGCCGATGGGAGGTAAGTACCACGTTTCGAGCAGTAGCTCACACAGATTCCTGTGCATTTGGGAAACTTGCAAAGCTGCCTCTTCTGGCTCCAAAAGACCAAGTGACCAACCTGAACACAGAAATGCAATTATTAGCATTGAAATGAGGCATGATGATTCAGAAATTATACCTGATCTAGCTTGACATCCTGTGTTGGAGGGGGTGCTTGTTGGGCCCCCACAACAGCGACCATACAAAAAGTTTAGTCATTTTAAAAAAAACTACTCTCTGGGAAATAAACTTACTCTCAGGATTGTCGTCACTCCCGGAAATGTCATTGTCTTCGCTTTCCGAAGGAATCGCCACGCCTTAGAAGGTATTAAGACCCATCGCCTGTTCTAAACAGAAAGAGACTCCATGTGCACGTTGTTGCATATGCGCAACATAGAAACTTTCCGTCCCCAGAAAATAAGAGTTTCGTGGCATCTATACATTAGGAATGATAAGTATAGCAAAGCTCAAAAAAGTTTCATGCACTTTATCCAGTTCAGAAAATCAAAATGCAAACACTTACCGGTGTTACTGCACGTGAGCTCGCGAAGCATCCCTCATGTTAGTTTGGCAATAATTCCGCTGAAGAAGCAGAGATGGCAGCACAAGACGGCGCGCGTTTCAAGTGTATGTTAATAATAATAATAATTGGTTTTGGGGGAAAGGAAATGGCGCAGTATCTGTCTCATATATCGTTGGACACCTGAACCGCGCCGTAAGGAAAGGGATAAAGGAGTAATAATAATAATAATTGGTTTTTTGGGGAAAGGAAATGGCGCAGTATCTGTCTCATATATCTTTGGACACCTGAACCGCGCCGTAAGGGAAGGGATAAAGGAGGGAGTGTGAAAGAAGAAAGGAAGAAGAGGTGCCGTTGTGGAGGGCTCCGGAATAATTTCGACCACTTGGGGATCTTTAACGTGCACTGACATCGCACAGCACTCGGGCGCCTTAGCGTTTTTCCTCCATAAAAACGCAGCCGCCGCGGTCGGGTTCGAACCCGGGAACTCCGGATCAGTAGTCGAGCGCCCTAACCACTGAGCCACCGCGGTCAAGTGTATGCTGCAGAAATTCCTTTCTGTATGAGAAAGAGACAGAACCAACGAAGCTTCCGGCCTTTTAAACTCAAGTTAGCTCTCTGCTTTTAAGGCCGGATTTCTCACGGTAGAATTTAGCTTTTCCCCGCTTTTAATATACGCTGGAGCTCCGCAGTAATTACTGCTCTCGTGTCAAAGTGGCAGTCATTTGATTTGACGCGTTAATGATGGTGGCTTTCTTATCCGACGGAGGCGATCTCGGACGCTTCATTTGTCCTTAACGTAGAGTGGCATACATTTTCCGTGCAATCAGTCTCTGTAATTATCCTACATAGAACGAACCTTTTCTTCCGCGTTCAGCATTGCAGGCCAGTCGATGAAACCAAATAATGTTCTCTATATGTAGCCGACAGCGACGCGAAGTGCCTTCAGCACCCCTTAATGGCGCGTTCACACTTGGACATTCGGCGGCGAGAGCGAGCGGAATCCACTGCCGCGGCAGAGATTCCGCCGGAATACCCAGCGGAAAGCCCAATCGGTCCAGGACCGAATTCTGCCGCCGGAAAATAATCCACCCAATCTCGTCAGCCAATAGGATGGCGAGGAAGCTGCTTCTGCCGGTAGAGCAAGATGGCGTCCGTGCACTCGCAGGACTCCCTGCAACACATCGTCGCTATGACCGCGTCACCGACATCGCAGCAAACAACGGATATGTTGATTGATGCCATTAAGAATCATCGCGTGATTTCTGACAAGCGGCACCCACAACATAAAGACAATCTTTTAAAGGACGACCTTTGGAGCAAGACTGGAGCAGCCCTTGGCATGAGCAGTATGTATGCAATATTGCCCGCATGCACGTCTTGTTTACAACGTCTAGTCTGTCACAGCTTGCAGTGGATGAGTTACTTAGTACTGGCGTGGAAATTATTTTGATACAAGCGCGCCTTTACCCGTGCATAAAAGTGAGAGCTGCGCATGGCTGAATGCTGTCTGGTACCATATATAGCTTTGATCGAGGCGTCAGCATAGGGGCTCATGAAATCGTAATGCAACGCGATATGCATTAACCTCTTAACAAACAGGCTCTGAAAAGCTTTTTGACGGCCGAAGCGTGCTTTTCCGAAATGAACCGCTAATTAAAACCGAATGTATGTACCTGTAATTAGCACCCAGCTGACAAGTTAGGAAAATTAACGGTGCTCTTGTTTGGCGCGAGGCCGTTTCACCAGTGCGCGGCGATTGTCCAAAGGCGCGGAAACGATCACTGCATAAAGTCTAGTGCACTCAATTCGGAAACTTTGGACGGCAAACAATAGCATCTGTTGCCGAATGCCCAGAAAACGCATTTGTGTGTTTAGCTACCCGCCAGTGTTGCATGCTATCTAAGAATGACTATGCAGTATGTGCTGCATGTCATTTGTGCAGTGATGCACAGCTGAATAAAGGTCTGTGCAAAAATTTATCCTTTGCTGATGGTATAGCTTTCCAGAAGAAATTTAAGAACCTCAAGGATACGTTTATGAAGCAGCGCAACGTGATTAAAAAAAATGAAGAGTGGTGCGGGGACATCAGATATCCCCACCATAAAGTGGCGACATTTTCACTCCATGATGGCTATTATGGAGCCCGTTTCGCCAGAACCAATGTAAGATCAAAACTTTTGTTCGTTTTTAAATATTTATAGTGCATTTTGATGTAGAAAACAAGGAGAGAGACGCATACCTCGGATAAGAGCCTACAAACTCGAATAGAGAACAAGCATGCATCTCTATGTAACCGCTCTGCAAACGCTGTTATACATACATGTTGACAGCACAGCAGAATATTTTGCATGACTATGTGCATAATGCCTTTGAATGTGAATTTGACAACAGTGTTATGCAAATGTTACTTGTATGCGGGTATCAACGTTGTGAGAACTACAGTACCTGGGCACACTCAACACAGCGGGACCCCCTTTCAGGAAAATTATGTCGTGTGCTATGCATTGTAGACTGTCTGGTGTATTGTCATCCATTCTTTTCTTTAATTTTTTTAAGCCTCTGCAGCAGTCTCACATTCAGCGCCGTAAAAGAGTGAGTCACACCACTTCAACTTTTAGCACTGGCACAATATTAATATGAATGGCATCTTCAACCGAAGCTCACAACAGAAACTATACTTTCAACAACACAAGAACATGCAGCTTCCTTTCATATGCCTCAGGGCCCGTAGGCATTTATTAGGCCTGCAGTAAGTACTGTTTCAGGCACACTCGAACCATTCATTTAGAAGCAGCAGTTAACACGCCTTAATCAAGAAACTATGCGTAATATAAGCCTTTATTCATTACCAGACATCACATCAGAGTCCAAGCAGCCGTGATTAAACACAGAGCTGAAATGTACACACAAGAGCACAGAGTTGAGTCACACACAAGTTGTAGGTTAAAAATTTCTTCCTGTTGGCCGCACTAAAATGCGAGGCTTGTTTTAAAATGTTTTGTCGCAGCTGCAGCAATATGATGGCACCCTTGTAGGCATTCATGAGAGGAAATTAGCGTGTAGTCATTATTTTTCTCATTAGTGAGTGCAAAAACAACAAGTATTCATTACAGAATGATGTCACAGCACGAAGACTCCTGTCCGTTGCATCAGTTTATGAGTGGCACATGAAGTTTAAAACTGGTCGCTACACCAGTTGCGACTCACTGTGGGTAACCATCAATCAGACAATGTAACTGCAACAGATGCGAGATAATTGGAAGGCAGTAATTTACAAAGTGGCACCAGACAAACTTTGGTCAAGAGTTTGCTCTGAATTTCTCTTAACATGGTGGATGCCACGGTGTTGGCGATACGGGCATCAAAACAGCTTACTACTGATGCAATAAACTGCGTGTATGTCTATTATCACACTCGGATATTTCTTCAAGCACAAAGCCTATGGTAACTAGAGATCAGTTCCCTGCTGTGCACTAGAGAGAAAATACAGCAGCATAGAATGGTGACAGTAGTCGTTACCAAAAACCACAGATTTGCTACTATTGTTGCCACCAAATCATTCGGATGCTCTGCTGTGACTGTAAAGGAGTGCGCTGATACATGCATATCGAGATATGTACTGTGATCAGCAAGTCGTGTTCTGGCCTGCTTTGAGAACCATTTGAAGCCTGCAGTCAGGTCAAAACTATTTTTCAGTTAATAAATACTTCATTCATTGATATTTATTGCAATGTGTGGTACATTCAGTACATGGGGTTATTAGTGCTACCGACGGAGGTCCCAAAGTAATACTGTAGGCTTAACGCCTCAGGAGCGAAGGAAATGAGACCACTGCTACGAGCCGACACCAGAACAGAAGGAAGGGAGGAAGGAAGGAAGGAAGGAAGGAAGGAAGGAAGGAAGGAAGGAAGGAAGGAAGGAAGGAAGGAAGGAAGGAAGGAAGGAAGGAAGGAAGGAAGGAAGGAAGGAAGGAAGGAAGGAAGGAAGGAAGGAAGGAAGGAAGGCAGGCAGGCCTCAGACGTTGCTGGCACATACCCACTACGGGGGAGTGGCCAAGACACAGGCGGTCAATTACTGGATACAGGAAAGTTTTGACGGGAAAAGCAGTGGCAATAGTATGTAGTCTGATAGATTGGAAGAGGGAAGGAAAGGGGCCCAGTTAACTTGGAGATCGAAGACGGGACAATTGCTTAATGTGCATAATAGTACACAATGCCTGTAATGTTGCAATGTCGTACTGACTGAGAGCGGGAAAAAGAAATTAGAATGGGAGTCGCTGCGTTTCTTGAAGAAAATTTTGCACAGCAGAGCGCACACTCCTGTCGCTTCGTCCAAGCAAAGAAGCGCCAATGGAAAGAACAACCGCGGAAGACACAGGCAAGCCCAGTTGATGAAATGGAATTTGCAAAAGACGCTTCCTCAAATGAGTAATGCGGCGGCAGAACAGCAGGAAGTGATCTATTGTATCAGGTTCGGCACAAAAAGGGCACAGTGGGGAAGCTGCCAGGCCAGATCTGTGAAGGTAGAAATTTAGAAGGGGAACCCGGCAACGCAAGCGCGTGAAAGAGACCTCTAGTCTGCGTGAGCGCCAGTCTTTGCTACTCCAAGGATGCCGAAGATGCTGATATTCGGGAGATGATGTAAGAGCCGAGGCAGCAAATTCCTGAAATATTGTGTAGCTGCGAAACCTCACCGCAGCTGTATATGCACACGATGGTAGGACAGCAACAATTGGGCCGCTGAGAGAGGCTCTTGCTAAGGAATCTGCAACCTCATTTAAGTGAAAGCCCATGTGACCTGGTACCCAAAGCAACCTTACCGAATTTAGATGGAGCGGAATCAGGAACTTAAAGAGGCGTAATGGCCGAGAGTCAGTGGGTGAGGATAAGGAAGAGCAAATGGACAGAGAGTCTGTCATAACCATGACCTGGGAAACGGTTGATTCTAATTTTCGTAAGGCTAAGATTACTGCTAATAATTCAGCCAGAAAAATTGGAGTGAAGTCAGGAAGACGGAGAGAAAAAGACCAACCCAGTGAAGGTGAAAAAATTCCCACACCTGCCTTTTCGCGATCCTGCGAGGCATCGGTAGCAATAAGAACATGAGAGGGAAAGGACCTTAGGTGGTCCTGCAATAGACCCTGAAGAAGCGGGAAGGGCTGCAGCTTTGCATTCGATGGGAAAATGTCATCGAATTCAATCTGGACAGAGGAGGAGTTGTTATATATTTGGCGGACATCTGTGAAATGAATATTTATGCGATCAAGGAGGGACTGCACGTAACATATCTGCGGGATATGAAATCGAGACCAGACAGCACTAAAAAAGGAGAAGGTTGACTGAGAAATATTATACTGGAAGCGTGAAGAGGTGAGTCGCACAATTTTAAAAATGTTTGAACTGTTAAAAGGCGAAACCTAGCTGATAACGACAGCATTCGCGCCTCAGGGTGCAGAACAGCATTGGCGACATATTTTGGAAGCCCCAGACAAAGGCGCAACGCCTCACGCTCCAAAAGCACAAGAGGGCGAAGTTTATAGGCAGGAGCTCCTGAGAATAAAACACACCTGAACTCCAAAATTGGGCGGACGTACATTTTATAAATCATCAGAAGCGTATGCCTTCTCATGCCTGACCTAGCACTACAAAGCCTGCGCAGGATGCCGATGGCCCGAACTCCTTTTGCAGAAACTTGCTCAATGTGTGGTCGCCAGGAGAGAGTAGAGTCGTATATTACACCGAGATATTTCACCGTCTGAACTTGAGGTATTATGTTATTTCTATAGACCAGGCAGATATTTACAGGAACAGAAACTGGAAGTACTAACAATGCGCATTTCTTCACATTAAGGGACAGATGAATTCTTCCTAGCCAGTTGTCAAGAACATTGAGGTAATTTTGCAGGGCTCGATAAAGAGTGTGAATGTCACCTTCTGATGCAAAAAAAGCAATATTGTCGGCGTACACATAAGTTTTCACATTTTGAATGCATGGAATTGAGCTTAGAAAAATGTTGAAAAGAACAGGTGAGAGAACTGATCCTTGCGAAACACCTCTTGTCTGTGGAAATCTCCTTGAGGAAACACAATTTAGGCAGCAGTAAAATTCTCAATTTTCCAAAAAAACAGAAATCCAGGCTACAAAATAGCTTGGGAAGTTGAGTTCCTGTAATATTAGTAATAGGGTCGAGTGCTCCACGCTGTCGTATGCTCTACTGACATCCAAGGTGACAAGCGCAGCAAGCTTTTTTCTATTGCGAGCTAATTTAATACGACTCTCAAGGTCAGTATGAGCACACCAAATTGAACAACCCGGCCTGAAATCAATTTGACATGGATTCAATACAGCATTTTCTGAAATGAATGACATGACACGGCTGAGAACGACCCTTTCCAACAATTTCACTACGTTCGATGTTAACGAAATAGGGCGTATATTGTCTAAAGTCAAGCCCTCCCCTTGCTTTTTAAGCAATGGAACTATTTCAGCAAGACGCCACTCATGCGGTATCCAAGGACCTTTAATAGAATGGTTAATTAGAGCCAACAGGTCTGCAGGAGATTCATTGAACAAAACTTTGATCATAGATGAAGTGACCTTATCGGGGCCAGGAGCCGCTGGTGATAAGCGCAGAACAATTTGCGACAGCTCAGGCATAGAGACTTCAGTGAAATCACTTGAGGTGCATGTGAATATAGTAGGAGAAGGTAAAGCAGATGTAAAGCGAAGCTCTAGGCCACACGCAATATCCTCTAAGGCCTTTGCGATGTCAGCAGGGGACTGAACGAGGGATTCAATGTTGGCAGCCGGAGGAATCACCTTGTTGCGCCTCATGAAATTAAACAAAGCTCGTTTACTTCCTGATTGGGAAGGAAATCATAATGATTTGTATTAAACTCCTCCTTTGCACGGGCGACAGTGCGCTTAAATGTTGCTGCAACATACTTATAATCAAGCCAATTTTTTGGGCATTGATTGATGAGAAGTTTCTTCCAAGCTGCTTTCCGTCGTCTATATGCACGCGGGCACTCAGCATTCCACAAATTGTTCGCGATTGCACCCTTTGTTCTCTTAGCCAAAAATTGAGACTTTTGCCTTGCATGGTCCAGCACTGAACATAGATGTGGAGCCTTGCTTTCGGCACTTCTCTGAGCCCGAGTGTCTGAATTGATTTGGAGGGCTGATTTTAGCGTGTCTTTAAAGCAATTGTAATTTATTAACGTGCGCTGATGTAGCTCAGGAAGAGTTAATTTACACGCAAACTTGAAACTCATCGGTAGATGATCACTGTTTGTTACACAGTCAACAGGCGCCCAAGACATGACAGAGACTCCTGGGGAGGAAAAAGCGGCATTGACTGCGAACAAACGTAGGCATTCCGGAATTGTTGCAGATCAAGTTGTTGCCAGAAGCCCAATCAAATAGTCTAGAACCAAAGCTGTCTGTTTTAAACCCCCAAGTCACATGGTGCGAATTGAAGTGGCCAAGTAATAGAACCTGACATCGGCTACTAGACATGAGTGAGTCAAGGGGCCGAGTGTCACGCACACCAGACGGGAAATATGCATTAGCTACCGTAAAGGGCTGTTGACCTGGGACACTGAGGTCAACCGCAAGGATTTCACATTCATTGTCCGCATATTGAAAAGAAATGCATGCCCTGTGGCAAAACTTTGTAGATACGAGCACTAACAACCCTCCCCCTCGTGATGACCGGTCAAGCCGGAGCGGATGGTAATCCTTGAGATGATAATTGAAATTTGAAGTTAGCCATGTTTCCTGTAAAGCAACTAAATCTGGTAGAAGCTGATTGCATAGGCAATTTAAATCTATTGAAGCTGAGAATATAGATCGAAAATTCCACTGGAGTACACATAAGAACCCTATCTTGGCGGAAGTGCCGCAGCCGCGACTGCCTTTTCTAGAATCTTGGTCATAGCGTTTTGACCTGCGTTACTTTTCTTTGTCTTTGACTGGGGGCAAGATAGACCTGCAATATTTAGAGGAGACCCACTTCGTTTCTGGGCGCGGAGATCAGACTCCATATCCATACAATCCATAGAGGATGCGTCCATAACGCTATTCGAAGGAGAGGCCTGAGAGGTCTTTTGTTGCTCACATTGTTTTTGGCCCTGTGGAGCGGAATCGATTACTACAGAAGGAGGGGTAGCTTCCGAAGCCAAAGAAGACAAGAGCGGAGCGGTGGACGCCTGCAGAAGATTGGTCATCTGAGCAGCTATGACCTGCGAAATGCACGTGGACACGGTTTCCATAATGCGATCCATTGCATTTGCCACAGCTTTCTCAACTGCCGCTGTAATAGCCTGGGACCAACTAGAATCCATTATGGGTGGGCATTTGGCGGCCACACTAGAGTAGGCTGAGGCTCTCTCCTTGACTGCGGCAAAAGCCTCTCTCCGCGTGCATCTGCGCTTGTCTATAAGCTCGAGCACCTGAACTTCTTGTGCTCGTGCAGGACAGTCAGGCGAATCAGCAGGGTGAGCACCGCTACACAAACATTTCTCTTGCTGTTCAGGACATTCCTCTCTGCAATGACGTTCCCCACAGGCACAGCAGCGTAAGGCCGATTTGCAGGCTTTGCCGCTGTTGCCAAATCGCCAGCAGTTTTGACACTGAAGGGGCCGAGAGTTAAAGGTATCTACTCGAAAAACCAATGGCCACACCTTAATCTCTGACGGGCAAAATATTCCTGCAAATGTGGCAATGACGGACTCCGTAGGAATTTTTACTCCGTCAACCATCCTGCTGCATCGATGGACAGCAATCACTCCCGCAGGCGAGAGGCTCTCAAGCGTTTCCGCAGGGCTCAATCGAGAGTCGAACCCTCGGACCAAGCCCTTGGAACATGCTAGATGAGGCGGAATGAATGTGCTCACCGGGTGGCTGGCGAAGGTCGTACACTTTAGATCTTCAATACAGTCTTTATCCAGCGACCGGCACAAAATACCACCCCTGCCGACTGCCGGACATCGGTAATGTGCATAAAGTGCTTCGATGTGGACTGAAGGGCCGCCTGCACTGCCTCCGGGTTGTTCAGTCGGATAGCGCCTCCATCGGAAGGCACTAATGCGACTGGAATGCTTGAAACACCGCTGCGGAAAAAGAGGTCAATTGGGAGCTGGTCTTTAGGAAGAGATGCCGACCAAGGGGAAAACCTCTGGCCAGGAGAAGTAGACATTAAGCTCTCGTCCCGCCCCAATCACCCCAGAACTGGAGCAAACAGGCACAGACAAAAAGAATGAGAAATTTATCAAGCTAACGCAACACCGCCAGGTACTTAGCCACTGCCCCGCAGCCTGGGTAGCTGAGACACGTCAACAGAACAGCCACCAGCGAACAGGAACAGCGCCCGAACCCGAAGAGAACAGCACCCGAGGAGAACTGCCAGCCGTGGCTGCACGAGCCACGACCAGGTGCCGTCTTTATTCTCTTCGCAGGGTGGCGCGCGCTAGCCGGGTTGTCGGCGCCGCCCAAGAAAGGGTGTTACAGGGCCGCCCGCCTATACTGGAAGTCGAAACGGACGGAGGGCCGGCGATGTCACTCGAGCACTAGGTCAGGCGGCGCTGGGAGTCGTTCCAGGGCGGTCTCCATGTAAGCCGGTTTAAGGCGGTCTAGACTGACGGTCTCTTCGCCGCCGTTTTGGAGGACGGTGGCGGTTTTCGGGGTGCGGCGGAGAACGCGGAAAGGTCCGTCGTAAGCCGGTGTGAGTGGAGCTTGGACAGCATCGCAGCGCACAAAAACGTGGGTCGAAGTGGCCAGGTCGGGGTGTACGAAAATGGTATGGTGGCGGGACCTCTTATGAAAATGGTCAATAGACTGTCTATAGACATTTTATAGACTCTATAGACGCCCTTTAGACTTCAATTTTTTTCTATAGGCTGTCTTTAGAGAATATATAGACTAAATTCTATAACCGCCCTGATTTCCTTTTGTCTATAGATGGTCCATAGGCTACCTATAGACTGAAGTCTATAACCGCATCAATTTCCTTCTGTCTATAGATGGTCCATAGACTATCTATAGACTAAGGTCCATAACAGACATAATTTTCCTTTCTCTATATTCAGTCAATAGATTATTTAGAGACTAAAGTCTATAACCGCCTTAATTTTCTTCTGTCTATAGATGGTCCATAGAATATCTGTAGACTAGTTTGTAACAGACAAGTTTTCTTTGTCTTTAGACGGTCAATAGATTATCTATAGACTGAAGTCTATAACTGCCTCATTTCCTTTTATGCATAGAAAGTCTGTAGACCATCTATAGACAAAAAGTCTATAGTAGACATAATTTTCCTTTGTCTATAGGCGGTCAATAGATTTTATATAGACTAAACTCTATACCTGCCTTATTTCCTTTTGTCCATAGACAATCTATAGACCATCTATAGACTAAAGCCTATAACCGCCATAATTTCCTTTCGTCTATAGACAATCTATAAACCATCTATAGACTAGTCTATAACCGGCTTAGCAGCCATTTGTCTATAGACGACCTATAGACAATTTATAGACCAAAATCTCTAACCGCCTTAAAGGGACACGAGGAGAAATTGAAGTTGGCTTGTATCGATAGAATACCAGCTCCTGATCAAAAAACGCCGCCCTTACTGAAAACAAAGCTCTTGCAAGGTAGAAAATAGTAAGAACCAAAATACAGGTATCGCCGCCATAGGCCAAACTCGCAAGTACAAGCGTGGTGACGTCGTAGGACAAGAGACGCCACCTTGAAGGAATTTTCCTTCCTACATGGGCGCGAATCTCTGAGGCTGACAAAGGAAGATTGCGCGGTTCAATATTGAAGTAAGTTTTGTTTTAAAAGCGATAGTGCACTTTTATCACACAAAGAAGGCAGACAAAAGGCAACCTGAATGATGGAAGCAAAGAAAACCGATGCTTGGCGGCGCCACAGGCGGCCAGGAGAGTTTCTATTTTTTAAGGCGCTTCGCGTCTATGAGCTTTGCGTGCCCCGTGGTTTTGTTTTTGACGCGCCTCGATTTAAAACCGCAGAACAGCAGAGGAACTCCAAGTGCCGCTTCAAGTGCTAGTTAACCTTTGAAGCAGCCTGTTAAGGCTCGTCAGATGATCGCCACGGTCGATGAAAACTATGATGGCATGATGGTGATCGGTAATCGGTAATCGTACAAGGCAGCACTTGTGTCTGCACGCTCGCCCGGCGAAACATTCCCGCCTGTGCCAGTCAACTTCAAACTACTTAACGGAAATCATTTATTAGGGACGGGAGACAAGGTACAAAGCAGATCAGAAAAATTGCTGATGGCCTAAGTCTATTAGGCCAGGATATACGTAGCAAAAGCGCGGATATTTCTGCATCGAAAGACTGCATTCACTAGATGCGCCTTTATTGTTAACTGCTGCTTGTGCCGTCGTGGCGGTGCGGTAGCGTCTCCGCCTCAAACACCCATGGCCCTGGTTCGATTCCGGACCTCGGTACAGGATTTTTTTTTGTTCAGTGAGTGGGCTGGGGGTTTCAGTGGCTCCCATAGATGCCGCCACCCAATACGTTGGTTAGCGGTTAAGCGCAGGCTCTGTTAAGGCGTGTGTATGCTCCGGCGTAACACGCGCGCGCGCCCTGCACGGCGACGTCACGTCGGCGACGCCGACGCGTTCGGCGGCTTCGGCGCACTCTGACCGCACTGGCGGGGGGAGACTTGGAGCATGTCTCTATTTCGCGCCGAGTGCGCCAGCCGCCGCCGGCCCGGCCAGACTGATTCGGCTCCGCTGCGAGGTGCGCGTTGTGACGTAATTCAATAACTTCGGCAGTTTGGCGGAGCTGTTCTTTTCGAGCTCTCGGCTAATTTGATCTATTCACGGTACACATCTGAAGGTACATGCAAGTGGGCGAGAGAGCCCGATCCAGTGGACCTGTTGGATCTAGCGGAAGCCGTTGAAGCGTCGTGCGTCGGCTTTAGTTTCAAGGCGCCCACTTTAAACGCGACCGCCCTTGAGCACCTATCCTTTTTTGTGGCAATAAAATAAATAAATAACTTGGCGCTTGCAATCGTGGGAGAACTCGACGCCGCCTGCTGCCCCGTGCTACCACGCCGTTCAAGGAATCCTAATCCGTTGGCCCCAAAGCCCCGGCCAGCCTCCGATGGGCGCAACGCGCCGAGCTTGTCCTGGCGCCTCGCGACTCCCCGCTCTGTGGTTATGATATTTAGTTTGCAACGGCTGCTCACTGAGAAAGGGGGAAACGACCCACCGGCGCCTAACCTAACCGTGCTCCCTCAAAAGCATCGCACGCTCTTTGGGGCTGAGGTCGCTGAAATGCAGGCCGGAGATTTTGCGAGAACTACGTCGTCGGGTTCGGGAACGGGATCCATCGCAACGCTGGCAACACGCCGGTGCAAACGTAAACGAAGCGAGGGTGGCGACCCCCGATAGATGCCTTCAACGTGCGGCGGCGGTAGCTTTCATTTCGGCAGCTGCTAGACCGCACCGCTAGCCGCCAGAAATCACGGAGTCTCCGTTTACGTCACGTTTCACGTCACTCCGTCCTGTGAGGTCATAAGAGTTCTCCGCGTCGTCATAAGAGTTCTCGAGTTTGAATCGGAGCGGCGGGAAAACCCTTTTCAACTTCGAATCCAAATTTCTTTGAAATAAATTCATCTTTCGCTGCCGGACAAGCGGCAACAAAGCCATGAAATGCCGAACTATCAGATTTTGCTAACAAAAAAAAGTGTATAGGGTTCTCCTCAGTGTCCCTTTAATTTCCTATCGTCTATAGACAATGTTTAGACTGCGTATATACTATTGTCTATAGACGTATTGTCTATTGTTTATAACAATCCTAATTTTATCTAACAATTTATAAACTGCCTTTCGACTAAGTCCATAAAATATCCATTTCTTTTCGCACTGCATGCTGAGTAGAACTGCATCGGGCCGCCGCGGTGGTTAAGTGGTTATGGCGCTCGGCTGCTGACCCGAAAGACGCGGGTTCGTTGCCAGCCGCGGCGGTCAAATTTCGATGGAGGCGAAATTCTTGAGGCCCGTGTGGTGTGCGATGTCAGTGCACGTTTAAGAACCCCAGGCGGTCGAAATTTCCGGAGCTCTTCACTACGGCGTCCCTCATTCCCTGAGTTGGCTTGGGACGTTAAACCCCCAAGAACCAAACTGCATCTGGTGACCGCAACTATTGTCAGAGTCCTCCGCTTCCTTTGCTATTTCAGGAATAAAAAAATATCGTCCAACGGCAATGCAATACCTTCCTGTATATTGTTTTTAGAAGCTTTGAATAGCTAATTTTCCTTAAACCGCTACGCATATTGAGAATATAATTCAATAATCTTGAATACTGACAGCCAGAGCGAGGAAAGCACCCACTTCTGAAGTAAGGGTGCTGCAAACTGTACTACATCAAACGAACATGTACACGCTCTCCCTTAAAGGAATCGCTCGAGAATATACCATTACATCGTTCTATCGTTACTGTCCAACACGCTTAATTAAGAAGCGTTTGATCAGTGACTGTACATTTATTTCTCCTTAAAACCTCCTGTAAAATAAGGGGGAATAACGGGGGTGAGAATTCAAGGATGTGCCCATCTCTCAAAATGTGATTAAAAGAGTCTCAAAGATCATGGTTCTCTGCCGAATTAAGATGTGTCATTTATACCTTTGCAGTTTGCATTCACGTGAAAAAGTGCTGCGGCTCAACAATCACAAACCCAGTATATTTTTGTTCTTCGCCCTACACCTGCTGCATCGGAGGCGATAACACGCTTTTGCCCATACCGGTTTTCTAAACACGAGCACACGACAAAAAGACGTTATGCTATGCAGTATTATAATTATTTGAAAAGGGCGCCACATACTATTCGATGGGAGATGCGGCGCACATGGAAAAAGTAGTAAGGTTTCGGTTTTGGTTTTCGCGAAAGTAATAAGGTTTTTAAAGCGCGAGTAGAGAATTTATGCTTTAAACCAAAGGCGCTTTGTGTTCTTGGATGCTAGAGCAATCTACACTTGGCAACAGTGCAACCAATATAGACATGACCGTGAAATTGGTGTTTCACTTTTTACCCATTTTATCCAGAGGCGGCGGAAAATCATCCGGGCAGCAAACAACCGTGTTCGCCGGTGTGTCGGCGTCGGCGGAATTTTCTCTCGTAAATTACGTTTTGATTGAAATTCAACTTAATCGTCCACTTACGGTAAGTCTACACGATTATTTTTATTCATTTGGTCTCCTTAGCCAATCTAAACAGTGCTGTGTGTGCAGAGCAGATTATGTGCGCAGCGACAAACTTCCTATCCACGTTTGTAAGCGGCGTTTGTAAGCACGTTTGTGTGAGCAGCGGCAGTCGCCATGTTCTCAAATAATGCGCTTACGTCTGTGCGGCTATGTCTTTCCTAACGCGCAGAAAGGCATACGGTGCGAAACCCGGGACGGTAAGCCCTCCTCGCGAGCTCTCTACTGGCTTTTCCGTGTTGAAAGGTAGGTGCGCAGCCAGAAATATCACTTAGCCCGTGAGTGAAGGCCGAAAAGAAACTATGCGTTAGAGCCGTGTGAGCACGATTTACTTGGCATCTGCGGAAACGCACAATCAAGTTCTGAGGTGGATTACATTTATTTTTTATTCTTTGTGTTATCGCCTGTCGGGACCATGGAGTGCTGTTCACTGAGAGGTGTGCATTAATTGCTTGTTTGTTGTAGCCGCTCACTCGGTGCGCGTTGTGGGCAGCGACGTTTCACCAAATATGTTTTGTAACGCTATTGACTAGAGCTCGAGGCGTTTGTCAAAGTTGTAGTGAAGCGGCGGTGGAGGAATGCTAATAGAGTGATGGTTGAAAAAAAATGTGGTTGCCGACGCAAATGGCGAGCGTGTACAAACACCGCGAAGAACCTACGAGCTGCATCCCGTCTCCCCTTTCGTTGCACACGTATGGATTCGTCCATCCCTGTTATCCGAGCGGTTGGCCGCCGCCGCTGGCCTGCGGGCAATTCATTTCGAAAGCTGAGTAAAGGTCGCCTTGACAAGAGATGGCTTACATTTCGTTCCGAGAGGCTCTTTCATGAACCGCCGCTTACGCGGGCACAAATTTCTTCAGTACCAATTGTGCGAGAGGCAGAGTATGCGTTTCTTATCTCAGACAGCTACATTACAAGAACGCGAATGTAACTTGGCGCTTATTTGCTCCACGAATGCAATTCTGCTCGCGCTGTTTTTTTATGGCTGCGCCTTTTGATGAACACGTTAATTGTTTCAATGAAATAATTCTTACTTTGAGCGTGTTCGTTGCTTTCGTTGATTTTTCTATCAGCGTTAGGTTAGGGTACCTGCATGCAAGTGTCTCATTTTTACTGCTCTGTCCGGGCTGCACTTCAAGTAAAAATTAACTGAATTTGAGATGGTATTTCATCCTTACAATAATGAGCTTGTTGTCTGAAGCTCACGTCTGGTTCTGAAATGGCGCTACTGCAACCACTATGTGCTGTTGAGTTTTTCTGGATAATTAGCACGGCATGGAAGCGCTGTAACCCGCTTGTTCCAAAGAGCGCACGCTGGTGTATGAGTATGCTGTTTCGTCTTAGTGTTTCAAGTTGTGGGCACAAAACCGTGGTGAACTGGTTCGCAGTCTGCCTGGTCGGTTTTGCATGGCTTGTGCCCGTTTGAGTATCGGCGTACGTACCAGGCTTCATGCAGGGTATTTTGAAGCGCTTGTTCCATAGCGGGTATAAGAATAAATGCTTGAATATTCTCCAGTTGGGATGCTTTTGCAAGGAGCACTGAATGTACGTTTTATGGGGCAGCATTCTCAACAGCTCGTAGTGAGTCAATGATGATAAGTGGCACAAGTTTTGTAAGTATTCTATTCCAATTAATGTAAAGGGAATGCATACAGAGGTCAGTATTCGCAGTAGGTATTTAGTGTAGAGGTAGAGTGCTGCATGGAATGTGGATATTACTTACAATGTTTTATGACAGCCACTTAGAATTTGTCATGCATATTTACTGAAATGATGAATCCAGCGCGATGGCTCAGTGGTTGTCGTGTTCTTCAGGTGCTCAAGTTATTGTCAACACTGCAAAGTAGCGGCGATAACTGCGAGCATCACATAACCGTCTCTGCCTTTGTGCAGATTACCCACTGTGCAGCCGTACATCTCACTGGTCATCGCATGTGCCCTGAAGACGGACGGTAGTGTCGAGCAGCGAACCAGGAAGGCGTGGTCGTCGGTGTCACCCGGAAATCCGGCACAGCATCCACGGTTCACTGTGGGCTATAAAAGAAGATTCCTTCCACTGGGACCTCACTTGGCAGTGGTGACCGTAACTGCGAGCATCATGTAACCGTCTCTGCCTCTGTGCAGGTTTGTGCATAATTATGCCTCACTCAGTGTGATTTTGTTTTCCTTTTATGTCGTCGCTGCTGCTAAGTGGATGGGTTTTCTGTAAAAGATCTGAGCATACTATAGCTCGTTGCTGTGCTTGCCGTCTTCCACTCACTGATAGCATCTTTGCAACATGCTCAGAGTGCAAATTTAATTTTCATCGTGGTGCATGTGCGGGAATAACAGAAGAATCTTTCAATGTTAAGCGCGAAGCGAAAAAGAAAGCATGGAAATATGACTCTTGTCGAGGCAACCACAAGGGCACAAGCACCACAGAAAATCCGCAGCATGATTCCGACGTGATACTCAGATTACTGCAGACTGAAACGAAGCTTCATGCTCTTTTGCCTTTGCCAAAAAAGTTTGATGCATATGAGTCGCAAATGCAGTTGCTCTCTGATAAGTTTGACGACTTTCAGAACCACCTGACTGTTCAAGAAAATACTACAAAACAACTAACGAAGAGAATTGAAGGGCTGGAATCTAGCAATGTAGGTAGCGATATAACTCAGCTGAAGCAGGACCTAGATGATTCCAAATTTCAAATTTCAAATATTTATTCCAACATTACACCATACAGATATAATGTCGAGGATGGCAGGCAAAAAGCCTCCTGGAGCCTTGACCGGTCCTGCATCCTGGTGTACACTTGGCAGAGCAGCGGTGGCAGTCAGCTCATCAGAACACAAGAAGTGAATAAAGAAAGCCCAAAACAAAACATAGAAACATTCACAAATATGTATGAAGGAGAGACGGAAGTATTAAAGAAATAATAAAGACAAAAATATATTACATTTTATGCAGTATAGGAACGCATGAAGGCTTTAAAGTTTGACGGGTTCATGCTTAGAATGTCGATACCCATTTCAATTAGGGAATTCAACAACCTTGGTAAATTATTCTCAAGCATCTGTTTGCTATAATTAGTTCTGTATCTCGAAACATTCCATATTTCTGTGCGGCGTGTAGTGTAGGCAGGTACATTCTGATGCAGGTTCGCGATTTTCACTAACGTAAAATTATGTTTCCTGCTGCTATAGTAAAAATCCCGCAGAAGTCTGTATGTGTAAATGTCGTGAATCTTTCTTATATTATACTTCTCGAAGAGTGGTTCAGTGTGTTCCGTAAAGGATACATTGGCAATAATACGTAGAGCCCTTTTCTGCATGATTAATATATTATTAATATTTGATTGTGTCGTTGTACCCCATACTAAATGACCATAATTAATGTGCGAGGCAAACAAGGCATTATACAAAAGTATTTTAACAAAAGTAGGAAAAATGTGTCGATTGCGACTTAGCATACCAACCGTACTGCTTAGCTTCTTGAGGACTGAATCTGCATGCTCGTCCCATTGTAGGCTGCTGGAGAAGGTTACACCAAGAATTTTAATTGAGTTAACAACCTCAATTTGCATAGACTCGAACATTATATTATGGTACTGTGGGATTTCTTTTCCTTGAGTTCGGAAAATTACTGCTTTTGTTTTACTGCAATTAACCTGTTGGCAATTTTTTTTCGACCAAATCGAAAGTCTCCCGAGAAGTTCATTTGCCATTCTTATTAAGTCTGTGTAATTGCAGGACGATAACAAAATACTCGTGTCATCTGCGTATATTATAAATTTTGCTTCTTGATAAATTGATACTATATCATTAACATAAATGTTAAAAAGTAGCGGCCCGAGAATACTTCCCTGTGGTACACCTGAGATTATGCCCTTGGTTTGCGATTTGAATTCGCTTAATGAGACACATTGGTGCCTGTTTTTGAGGTAGGAAGATAATAAAGCGAGTGGTGTGCCCCTTACGCCGTACCATTCTAGTTTATTGAGGAGAATATTGTGGTTGATATGGTCAAACGCCTGAGTGTAATCAACAAATATACCGAGAGTTAAAAGCTTGTTTTCAAAGTTTCTTAATATGTGCTCTTTCTGATCTAAAAGCGCTAGTTCTGTGGACTTCTTTTTCTGAAATCGATACTGTGCTTCGGTTATAAGCTGGTGTTTACTGCAAAATGAAGACAGCCTATTGAGGATAATTTTCTCAAAACCTTTAGAAAAAATGGGGAGAATCGATATTGGACGGTAATTTTTTATATTCTGTTTGTCGCCTTTTTTAAAAATAGGAATTACTCTTGCGGTTTTCATTCTGTCGGGAAAAACCCCGCAAGAGATACACATGTTATAAATGTACACCAGTATAGGGGCGAGTTCATGTATGGCATATTTAACAGGCCGTATCTGTAGGTCGTCTATGTCGCAGCTGCGTGAATTTTTAAGGTTGAGATAAATGGAGCACACCTCATCACTCTCAGTTGGCGCGAAAAAAAATGGAATTATTGTTTCTAGGTGCAGTGAGGTCATTGCTAGGACGAGCATTCTGATCAGTATTTTTTGCTACAAAGTACTGATTAAATGCATCAGCAAGCTCCCGGTCTCTCACTAAGTGTCCATTTAACGAAATCTCTTGTGGTTGTTCTCCCTTCTGTTTCCGTCCTGTAAGAGCATTTACCTTGTTCCACAGTTTATTCGTCTGTCCGGCACAGGATACAAATTCCTGAATATAATACGCGTCTCTTGCTATTCTTAACTCTTTAGTTAACTTATTTCTGAAGGTCTTAAACAATTTGAGATGTGAGGGTTCTCGAGTTTTTAGAAATTTCGCATACAACCTGTCTCGTTTTCTAATTTTCCTTAAAAGCTCATTGGTTACCCAAGGCTTCCGAATCTTTTTATTTATTTTTTGCTCTTTAGAGACAAAGTGTTTCTTGTATACTGTCACAAAGTGAGTTATGAAGGTATCATAAGCCTCCTGTGCTGTATGTTGTAAAAACACGGTATCCCAGCAAGTACCTTGTATGTCGATGCGGAAAGCCTCTAGAGAGTTTTCAGTGATGCTTTGCAAGTTTATACATGCTTTCTTCGTATTCGGTGCTCTTTCGGGTGCTTTAACGGACATACATATTGGCATATGATCACCTATACAGCAGCTTAGTACGGCACTGGACACACATGGCAGATCGTAGTTCGTGATAAAAAGGTCAAGTAAAGTAGCTGACGTGGAAGTTATCCTTGTTTCAGATTTTATAACATTCGCGTATCCATAGGATGCAAGTAGTCTTTCAAAGTCTATTGATTTGCGAGTAGCACCTTTGATATCAATGTTGAAATCGCCGCCAATTATAACTCTCTGCCTATTCTGACTTGCAAAGACAAAAAATTTCTCAAGAAAATTGAAGAATGCACTATGGTCTCCATCAGGGGGCCGATAACATGTAGCAAAAAGTAAACAATTGGCTTCAACACAGAGCATTTCGTAGTCATCGGTCACGGAACAGAAATCAGATAACAAATCAGTTTTCATAGAGTCATCTATCAACATTGCAACACCTCCGCCACGTCTTGATGTCCTGTTCAAATAAAATGTGTTTTTATTGGGCAATCTAAATACCTCAGAATTTTCATTATACCATGTCTCACTAAACATAACAACATCACAGTGTATGTTTATGCCAGCAAAGTAGGCCTCCAACTCTGGAATTTTCTTATTGAGTGACTGGACATTCATATGAACACAGCTCAGTCGTTTTGAACCCAAGTTATGAAGAGTGAACCATTGTTCTTTTGGTATAGATTGCAAGCTGTCCATAAGGAGAGAAAGTTTCAAAAAGCTACAAAGTGGAAAGGACGTCTACGAATGTAGAGCGTCTAGGTCACTTTCACATTTGATCACTGTGGCTGTTTCACCTGGAGCCCTGCGCACGAGAACCTTGCCGCCTGTGTGCCACACAAATTTGTAGTCTGCTCCTTTCGCCCATTCTTTAGCGAATGTAAGCAGCTTCTTAGACCGAGACGTCATATTATCACAGATGTACCGCTTCTCGTCAGGTCCATTCAAAGCTTTCCTTTTAGCCATGAAAGCATTCTTAAGTTCTTGGCGAGCACAGCGCATTATAATCCCTGGCGTGTTTCCGGGTTTTGCTGGCAGTCTGTGGAGTGCTACTACGTCCTCTCTAGTTAGAACATTTAGGTTTAGTTCTTTCGCCAGGTCATTCACTTTCTCAAAAAGATCTTCGCCCTTCGTTTCAGCAACACCGTGGATCTCGATGTTGAGGCTCCTGCTACGCCACTCAAGTGCATCTATGTCTGTCTCAAGCTGCACTAGCTGCTTAGTGGCTCCGGATTTCTCAATGCTCTCGACTTTGCGCCTAATATCTTTGAGTTCATTTTCTTGGCGGTCCTGACGTTGCTGTATGGCATCAAAGCGGTCTGAGAGTAGCTGGATAGACTCTTCTATGCCGTTTACCTTGGTCGGTAATTCAAGCAGCGTGTTTAATGTCCGGTCCATCTCTACAAGTTTAGCCACCACTTCACTATCGGATGTCCTCGTATGTGGACTCCTGGTGTTTCCTGTTTTACAAACTTCACTCTTCCAAGACTTCTTAGCAAGCTTTTTGGACTTAAACTGCTGCTCACTGACGCCAGAGCACGTTCCTACATGAAATAAAAATTCACACTCTCCGCAGGTCAATGCAAAACCATCATCACTCACTGCACACCGACAGATTTACACCGCTCCATCATAAGCAAACGACAATGGTAGATAAGAATACTGCCTCGGCCTAGGGCGCTCTCAAACGTTCGTATCGCGTTTACATTGTCAGCAACCCATCACACCGGCAGCAAACGGGGTGGCGTAGTCGTTTTCTAACCCTAGAGCTTCATATATTGACTGAAACCCAGGATGAGGAGTTGCTAAGCAAAGTAAATGAGATTGTAGAAAAGCTTAAAGTTAAGGCTATTACACAAGACATTACCGCTGTGTGTTACCTACACAGGGCTGAACTGACGAAAACATTGCAAACCATTTCAACATGCACTTTGTAGAAGTTGGTGCCTCAAATGATATTCATGGTACATTATCGTGTGAAAAATACATGAATGTTCAATGTCCTCAAGCTGTATTTCTTGCTTCAACTTGCGCCAAAGAAGTCCTCAACATAATCATGACGCTGAAGGACAACTGTGCATCAGCCTACGATGATGTGAAAGTTTCCCCCGTGAAAGCTGTAGCCGCACTGATAACTCCAGTCCTTACGCATATATAATAATAAACACCTTTATTTTCAGACAGCACATTTACAATTCTTAGGACAAGTCTGCCCAAGCCATAAAGGCTTGTCGGGCAGTACTCGGCAGTCGGTGAATGACATATGAAAAACAGGTGTGACAAGCAAGCAAACAATGATAAACCTTAATATGAAATGCAAACAAGAAAAAGAAAACAGATTAAATAACCGACATATGGGTTTTTAAGAAGTTCCTTAATTGTGACAGCGAAGAAACTGAAAAGATCGAATCAGGCGAAGAATTAAAAATTTTGGGTATGTAATAATTACGAGTGAAGTGGCCATAATGAGTGTAGCAGCGATGTACCGTAAAACGGGGGTGATGTCGAAAAGAACGAATAGGAATTAAAAGAACCAAAAATTCGCTCTCCCAAAAGTGAGCACGAATAACTACATGATGGAAGAGGGCATCAAAAGAGGGCAGCTGTAAAAGCGAAAACAAATTGCAGTCAGGTGAAGCATCCGTGTTGTATGCCACGGATCGAAGGATGTTCCTTAGTATGGCATTTAATTTCATTGGCCAAGTTTTTGAGCAATGATAATATACAGTGACTCCATATCTGAGGATACCATAGATAAGAGCATGCGCAACAAGCTTGCGAGTCTGAAAAGGTAATATCGAACATTGTATAGTACACATGATAAACCACGAATCTTGTTACATACTACAGTAAGACGACTGTTCCAAGACATATCTCTGTCAAAAAGTATACCAAGGTACTTAACACTGTTTGAAAAATTAATAGGAATGCAACAACAATTAAGACAATGCGAAGAATGTAAGAACAATGGTTCAACAGATGAAATATTTTTATGGGGATTATGAAAACAAATGAGTTTAGTTTTTGTTGATTAATTGAAATCGAATTATTTAAGAACCAGTCCATAACATGCACCACATCTGTTCTAAGAGCCTCCATGGCCAGAAGCAACGAAGCATTTGTTGACAACAATAACGTGTCATCGGCGTATTGAAAAACATAACATTCTGTCACAGCATTTGATAAATCATTTACAAATAAATTGAAAAGCAAAGGCGATAAAACAGAGCCCTGTGGAACACCTGGCGACAGAAATGATTCAGAACTTCGATGCCCGCTGATTTCAACAACTTGAGCCCGATTAGAAAAATAGACTTTCAGCAAATTATTAAAAAGACCCCTAAACCCCATGACATCAAGTTTCTCAAGCAGTAGGTCATGCCGAACACAATCGAAAGCTTTGCTAGCGTCCAAAAACAGACCACATGCGAGTTGGTTATTATCAAAACATGAGTAAATAATATCAGTAAAAGTTTCTAATAACAAAACAGTTCCTTTACCTGCGATGAAACCAAACTGTGCCTCTGATAGGATATTTTGCGTAAAAACAAAACTGTACACTAACTTGGAATAGGTGCTTTTCAAGAATCTGCGTAATCGCAGGTAGAATTGAAATAGGCCTGTAATCTTCAATATCTTTTAAAGAACCACTTTTATGTAATGGTTTAACTATGGCAACATTTAAATTGTGTGGAATGAAGCACTCAGTAATGAAACCGTTCAACATAAAAAGAAGTACCGACTGCAAATTCGTAAAATTCCGTTGGAGGTCACTCATTCTTATATTGTCAATACCTGCAGCTTTCTTCGAATTGAAGCTAAAGATTATGCTATGAAGGTCCTGGGGTGTAATAGTCGGGAGAAAAGCTAAAGAAGCTGTGCAATACAAAGACCGTGGAACCTCATAGTGGGATAAAGGAAACTTCCTGGAAACCTGAGAGAAAAATGCATTAAACTCAGAGGCCGCAGAGGGCAAATCTTTGAAGGATTTGACAAATGAATCGCTAATGGATTGTTTCGGGTTTCGTCCAAAAAGGCAATTGATAGTTGACCAAGTTTTACGTGAAGAGTGTTGGTTGTTACAAAAAGCCGAATTGAAATAGTTACGTTTCGAAGCTCGAATCATGGCAGTGACTTTATTTCTAAGCAACCTGAAATTATCTTTGAGGAGTGTGTTTTTGGGACTACGCTTGCAACGTGTCCAAAGGGCGTCTTTTTTTGAAATGGCCTTCAGAATGTCACTTGTTAACCAAGGAAGGTTTGGGTTGCGTTTTTTGATCACTTTGACCATTTGTGATGAGGCTATTATAGAACTGACAACATGCACAACCCTGTCATACACGTTAAAAGAATTAACTTCCTCGAGGAAAGAGACCCAGTTAAAATTGGCTATAAGGTTATCAAATGTGGCAGTGTCTGTATATGAAATTCGCTCCTTATTGGGGTATGATTTATTTAAAGAAGGAAAAAGAATATGAGAACCTACAAAGTAATGATCTGAAAGTTTATATGTAATTACGAAAGAGAAAGACTGGGCAAACAGAGCTCTTATATTGATGTGATCAATACAAGAAGCTACGAAATGATGTCCCAGGTACTCTTCTCTTGTGTAGTCTTGTGTACTCTTCTCTTGTGTAGTCTTGTGTATATATGCAACTGCATACTTCAAGTAGGGATATTTCCAAACCAAATAAAGCTTGCGCGTGTTCAAGCTATTCATAAAGGTAGTGCTTTTGAAGACTTGAACAACTATAGACCAATGTCAGTGCTTTCAGTCTTTTCAAAAGTTGCTGAATACATGATGAACAAAATAATTGTCGATTTCCTCACTCTGCATAACTTGATAGTAAAAGAGTTTGGATTCATAAAAAATAAGGCAACTGAAACTGCTTTACTTTATATTAAACAGAAAATTCTTGACAACATTAAGAAATGAAAGCTTACTTTGGGTTTATTTCTTGATTTCAGGAAAGCCTTTGATTCTGTTCATCATGATATAATATTAATAAAGCTACCGTTCTATGGAATCCAAGGTACAGCACATGTCCTCATGGAAAGCTGTTTAATTTGCATGGAGCAATACACCACAATAAAGAGCATCGAATTCGATCGAGGCACTATTAAATACGGAGTTCCATCGGGATCCATTCTAGGCCCCATATTATTCTTGATATATATGAGTGATATTGTGAACACCCCACGCTGCTCTGCAATGGTATTACATGCAGATGACACTAATGTATTTTTTTTCAGTTTGCAATGAAAGCTTCGTTTACAGGGAAGCAAATGAATGGCTTTACTATTTAAACTTTTGGTTAACCTTTAATAAACTAGACCTAAAGACAAACAAGGTGGAATACCTGATTTTCAAGCCTAAAGGTAGCAAAAAAGATAGAGAGTTCAAATTGAAGTTCCGGAATAATATTATCAACCAGTCTAAGAGGATTTTCTTCCTAGGTGTTATCTTTCATGAAACGTTTCTCTGGGATTCGCACACAGAAGCGCTCTGAGTTGAGCTTTCACGTGTTTTTGTCATATTGAACAGGTTGCCAGTGAAGCAACAATCTTGCTATGCTCTCTTTGATTCACGTTTAACATACTGCTCCCGGGTATCGTCAGACACAACACAAAGAAACCTTGATTAGCTGCACCCTCTGCAAAAGTGCTCAATATGTGGTATTCGAAAATTCCAAAAATAGAACATTGCTTGCCATACTTTAAGATCTATGTCATACTAGAGATCAGTAAGCTATTCAAATATGTTATTTCTGGAAATCGTGCACGAGTATATGTTACACCGTTCAAATATTGAGGTTCAATACAAAAAAAACACACTCCACATCTCCTTAGGGAAGATAAAATACAGGTACCCCGATCTTGCACCAACTATGGTGATGTGAGATTATGTATGCAGATAGCAAATTTATTGAATCAATATACAGCCATCTTTGAATTATTACGAACCTACCCATCACTACCTAAAGAAAACACTAAGACATATGTACCTAATGGAATAATAAGTCAAAGAATTTCTTTTCTGTCATGGATGATATTTCAGTCTGTTGTACGTGTAAATAGTATTCGGGAATCTGTAAACCTTTTTCTTCATATACAGAAGCATGCACACAGTCCTCAGGGTTGTCCATTTTTGTTTTGTGTGCTTGCATACATATTGGTTGTTGTATGATGTACTGTACTGAAAATGTGTTCGAATATGCCTATAGTGGTTGTCACTGCTGTCAGGGGTGGGATGGCCTCATCAGGCAAAAATGCCATTAGCCTTCTCACCCAAGACAAATTTTGTATATTCTTGACCCAAATAAACTGTACTACTACTACTACCTGAATGATGCAGGTTCGATCCTGGTCTAGCCGGTCGCGCTTTGGTAGAAATAAAATGCTAGAGGCCTGTGTTCTATGCAATGTCAGTGCATGGTAAGAAACCGCAGGTGGCAGAAATTACTCCGCAACCTTTCACTACGGCGCCTCTCATAGCCTGAGTCACCTTGGGTTTTTGGACCACATAAAACCAAACCAAAACATCGACTAGCTTTCTTGAATGGCATAGCCAGGATATATATATATGCCTTGTGTTGTAAAGCGCATTTGTAGGGATGGAGTGGGAATTTTTTTCAGTTTCTCTTATTTTTTTCCTTCCACTGTACAGGTCAACATGCCCGGATGACTGACTGCAAACAACAGGTCCCAAGATTGCTTCTGAGGAAACTATAGTCGGACCATTACTTTCAACATTTATTTTTATGTGGTGCATTCTTATGGTGCATGTATTGCATATTCCTTGCCTGCATAACTTGGAAATAAACTAAATTGTAAGTACATTGATCGTCATGTCATTTGTGAAGACCATGTGGTGATCTTTTTCAACAGTTGTAGACTGTCTATAGGCAGTCTACAGACAATGGTCTATAAAGGTTTTTAGACAGAGCTCTATAGACTGTCTATAGACAAACGTCTACAGCATTGCCAGGCCACATAACTGTGGAATGTCTATGGACAGTCTATAGACCTATGTCTACTGGACCAGTAGACTTGTCTATAGACAGAAATCTACAGGAAGTATATGACCTGTCTATAGATCATCTATAGACTGCCTATAGACCTGTGTTTATTATCAGTAGACATTTGTCTATAGACGGTCTATGGACAGACGTCTATAGGAAGTGTATGGCCGTAAATCTATAAATCTTCTATAGCCTGTCTATAGAACTGTGTCTATAGACTGTCTATGGACCTATCTACTTTCAGTAGACATTTGTCTATGGACTGTCTATAGACATAAGTCTACTAAAAGTGTATGGCCATAAATCTATAGATTGTCTATAGACTGGTCTAAAGGATTTGTCTATATAAAATCTATAGACTTCTTAAACTAAAGTTCATAGACAGTCTATGGACTGTCTAAAGAAATTTTTGTAAGGGATGGACGTGGGGGAGTAAGCCGGAGGTCTTTAACGCAGTCCAGCAGGCGCTGAAAGAACTCTTGGGGCTGGGCTGGAATCTGCTGGGATGTAAAGTCGCCTGGAAGACGCAAAGCACTTCCATACACGAGCTCTGCAGCTGAGCACTGTAAGTCTTCTCGGATGACGGCCCTTAGACCAAGCAGCACAAGGGGCAAGGAGTCGACCCAGGAGGCGCAATTGAGGAGGGCAGCGAGGGCGGCGTTCAATTGGCGGTGAAGGCGTTCCACCATGCCGTTAGCACACAAGTGATATGCAGTGGTACGGCAATGCCTGGCGCCGAGAATATCATTAAGGGAAGCAAACAGGGAGGACTCAAACTGGCGTCCACAGTCGGTTGTCACAGTGCCATGACAACGAAATCGAGATACCCACGCAGAAATGAAGGCGCGCGAAACAGTCTCTGCGGTGATGTCAGGAATGGGGATTGCCTCCGGCCAGCGAGTGAAGCGGTCGACTATTGTCAAGATATAGCGGTAGCCTCGAGAGATGGGTAGAGGGCCCACGATGTCGAGATTAACATGGTCTAAACGACGGCCAGGAGGTAGAAAGGCTTGGGAAGGTGTCTTGGTGTGTCGACAGATCTTGGTCGACTGACAGGGTAGGCACCGGCGCGTCCAAGCGCGCACATCAGCGTTGATTCCGGGCCAAACATAGCGCTGGGCGAGAAGGCGCTGAGTAGCCCGAATGCCTGGATGGGATATGTCATGGAGAGAATGGAAGATAGGGCGACGTAGTGAAGCCGGAAAAAAGGGCGAGGAAAGTCCGTTGAAACATCGCACCACAAGGGCTCAGGCGAGCAAGGATGGGGCACAAGCCGTAATCGGAGAGAACGAGGGTTCGCTCGAAAAGCGACGAGCTCATCGTCATTCTGCTGGGCAGAAGAGAATGCGAACCAGTCGATGGTGGAAGATGGAGCGTCTACAGCGACTATACTAGAGAGGGCGTCAGCGGCGGTGTTGGCTGCACCTTTCACATGCCGGATGTCAGTAGTAAACTCCGAGATATAAGCGAGCTGACGGAGTTCACGTGACACGTACTACGATGAGTTGGTGCGGAACACACATGCCAGCGGTTTATGATCGGTTAGCACGTGAAACTTGCATCCTTCTAAAAAATGCCGAAAGTGCTGGATAGCGGAGTAGATGGCTAGGAGCTCTCGACCGAAGACGCTGTAGCGGGACTCAGCAGGAAGTAGCTTCCGAGAGTAAAAAGACAATGGTCTCCACTCGGAGTTAATGTAGCGGAGACGCCCACTCGCTAGACGACGGGCGTATAATGCCGAGCTCCAGCATGTGGTCAAACTCACGTTTGGCGGTAGCTAGACGGTCTCCAAACAAGCGGCGCGGTCGAGCAGCGGCGGGTGGAACCCGGGTTACGATGTGGTGTGTCACAGTATGTTTAGGCGCCTGAGTGAGATTGCATGGCTTAGTGAGCTCCGGGAAATCCGCCAACACTTTTCGAACTGAGAGGAAGGTATCAGCGTGCGAATGCCCATTGGAGCAAGGTCGGACGAGACTCCCGAGATGGAGAGATGAGTAAGACCGTCGGTAAAGAGACGATGCCGCACGCTGACGTCTAAGTCGAAGTAGGAGAGGAAGTCTGAGCCGATGATCGGGCGAACCACGTCTGCGATGACGAAGACCCATCGAAAAGTGCGGCGTAGGCCGAAGTCGAGGGTGAGAGATCGTAGCCCATACGTGGGTATAGACGAGGCGTTGGCAGCACGGAGCGACAGTCCTGATGGTTTGGAACGATCTGCCTTAGTCGGTGGAACCACGTTGATTTCCGCGCCCGTGTCGATAAGAAACCGGGTGCCGGAGAACTTGTCAGTGACCATGAACAGGCGGCTCGAATGACTGGGGGAACCACACGCCGCTGTTGGTGATCCCGGCGGGCGTTTCCCGGCCACGAACAGGGCGGTGTACACTTCGTGGCCCGGTGGCGAAAACGCCTGTGGTGTGGTACCAGCAGAGAGATGTAGGGCTGGGACTCCGAGCTTGACGTGAGCGCGATGATCAAGACGAGACGGGCGGGTTTCCAGAGGTCGGCTCCGGAGTGCGGCGACTGAGGCGGCAAGCTCCTCGAGACGGGCCTCAAGGCGCGAAATCGTTGGGTCTCTTGGCGGCAAAACAGCAGTGACGGACGGGGAGGTGGCCTCATGAACGTTATCTGCGAGCTCAGCCAGGCGGTCGAGGCTGTCGTCACCGGCCGCCGCAAGGACGAGGCGGATGGGCTGGGGAAGGCGTTGGAGGAAAAGCTCTCGAAGCAACGCTGAGTGGTTGGGGATGTCGCGCTCCCCGAGAAGCTGTTGCATGCGGCGCAGAAGCTGGGAGGGGCGCCGGTCGCCAAGGTCTTCCCCGGTAAGGAGCTGCTGGAGGCGGGTGCGGTCCGACGGCATAAATCTTTCCAGCACCTTGGTTTCCAGGTGCTGATATGGTGTAGCACCCATGGGGGTGGAGAGAACGTCGGAGAGCTCACCGGCAACTGCAGGAGGCAGGCTTGAGGCAACATGGTAGTAGCGCGTCGTCTCCGACGTGATGCGGGCTAGGCAAAATTGCGCCTCAACGTGGTGGAACCAAACTTGCGGGTTCTGGGGCCAGAAAGGTGGAAAGCGAACCTGCTGCGTGGATCCTGCTGCGTGGATGTTGCGGGATCGGTCATTGCTCGTCCTAGGTCACCAATGTAGGCTTAACGCCTCTGGAGCGAAGGAAACGCGACCACTGCTACGAGCCGACACCAGAACAGAACTGCCAGCCGTGGCTGCACTAGCCACGACCAGGTGCCGTCTTTATTCTCTTCGCAGGGTGGCGCGCGCTAGCCGGGTTGTCGGCGCCACCCAAGAGAGGGTGCTACAATACTGTCCGAGGTTAAAAAAAATTGCAGTGGTTCAGGTGCAAGGCAAAGAAGGTGTATAGAAAGCACGCAGATGAAAAGCAAGAAACTATCATTGATACAACGCTAACAAGCAAACAAAAATGTACAAAATGTGAAAATACAAGAACAACGCAAAGTATAAACTGAAAGTAATACAGGCAAGATATGTATACAATACACAATAATTAAAGGAATGTTCCTTTTCAACTTGGCCTACACATTCTACCATTTTACAAGACCTAACAACAAGATGTCATTATGTATTTAGACCCCTCGAAGAGGTATAATGTGTCGCGAAGCTCTGAAATGAAGCGAAACACGCTGAGCATGAGTTTTTATGGAGCCAGTCAGAAGAAGGGAGCTCCTAGTGGAATTCAAGCATTTGTTAACTGGTGGCACATGGGGACTGAACGTAGTGGGTACTGCATTGAAGTATGATGACATGTATTCACCCATTATTTCGAATATTTCACTCATAAAATGAAAATGATGTCACTTGTTACCACTGTGATTTGCTAATGCACTACGCATGTTGCTGCAGAACTGCATATACAGAGAATGATGGGGAAGATCACGCAAATGATCCGCAACTAGCCTACGTTGGCATGGCTTCCCAAGAAAATTGCGGCACGCCAGCTCAGTCGCCAAGTCCACCTGGGACGCCCGGACCTCTGAGCCCTACGGAACCCTGAAAATACACGAGATGACAGGTGAAAAAAACTAGTCATCTCTGCATTACGCAATTTTGATGCAGAAAACTGATTTATTTTAGGTTCCTGAGCACAGATGTGGACTCAGACACTGAAAGGTACACGTTCCTTTATAATAGCTTCCTACAGCACAGGCAATGTGCTTATGATGCAAATTTGTTAAGCTCATTCACTTTCTTTTCCGCTTTGCAGGCTTCCTAGGCCACCAAAAGCTCGTAAGCTTGTAAGAACTTCAACAGGAGAGAGGTAAAATAAACAATGCTTTTTCTATGTAAATGACTGCAGTTGACAAGGAAAATTTTACTTCCAGCTCTTCAGAGGACCCACTGTTGGGATTCAGGTAGCGTGACTGGGCCGGAGAAGAGACGAGGACGATCGGAGGAAGAAAACTTGGAAGACTTTATACAAAGCCTATTTACATAATGTACAAGTAAGAGCAACTTAGAGTGCCTCTCAGTAAAGGGAGCTTCTTAGCAGCCGGGAGTCTCTCCCAGCAAAGGGTTTCTCTCAAGAGGGGGGCTCTCCCTGGTATCAAACCAGCAGCTCGCTAAATACTCTTCGTATTCCCCAGATCCCTAGCTGGGGAATACAATTTGAAGAATGATGTGCAATCACACGATGGCACTGATGATACAACCCACGGCAGGGCGGTCCTGACGTTCTCTCGCAGCTCAGTCGAGGGAAAGGGAACAGGACCCGGTCACGTGGTCGTCCACGCGGCCTCCAGGTGGACGCGCACGTGTGTCCGGACCGCGCCCATGTGGACCCGGAAGGCGCCTGCGTGACACAGGAATGCAGGCTGTCTCCCAGCAGGGGTTGAAAGATCTTGTACTGACGACCGGAACGCGGAACCTCTGTCGAAGGCGCGGCACTCGCGCAATTTTTCAACCCCAGCGTGACTCAAGAGGGCAACACTGATCTTGTACTTCGTCGTCTGATGACCGGAACGAACACGTGGGGGCGCTATTATCGTCGCTGCACCCGGTGACCTGTTCGAACACTTGGGGACGCTATTATTGTCGCTGCACCCGATGTTCCTGCAGCCACGTTTCTTCCAGAGTGCTCATTCACCTTCGCGGTGGTTTTCAGGGAATCCTCCCCCATGTCCAACTTCGCCGAACTCAACAGCAGGAAGGGAGCGCGAGCACAACAGCACCCCCACCGCCAGATATTGCGCCCGGAAGATGGAATGCTCGCACGTAGCTCTGCTTACTGGGCGTGACAGGAACCAGATGCTCTTTGGGAGTCTTCGGATGACCTTCAGTGCCGAAGCTCGGCATCACTTCCCCTCGTCAGGTGGCCGTTTTGGGACATTCTCTGCAATGCTAGCCAAAAAGGATCACAGACGCCAAACCACACCCGAAAAAAGCAAGCGCCCTGAGAACCCACTCAATCCTCCAGACCAAAATTCAGGGCGAAAACTGCACTTAGCAAACAAACTTCAACTGAAACTTGAAGAGATCAAATGTTTTGCCTGAATGAAAACATGGTGTCTCCCGACGAGGCGTTTAGACATGGCACCTGTCCAAGGCGTGTGCTCCCGCTCGAGGCGCACTTGGAAGGGAAAAAAATTCGCTAAATGAAATCTGGTTGGTGCTTAGAGGGCACGCGGTACGGGAATAGGTGACTGGATTTGGCCGACGTGGCGTTCAATTTTGCCCGCCCCAATACCTCAGAGTCAAGGTACGTTACACCACTCGCTCTTACTTATCCTTGGCCGAAAGAAGGAAAACGTACTCCTAGGTATGTTACCTGATTATGACCAACATTACTGCAAAGAAAGTGGGAAATATACGCTCTCCAGTAGGAAGAGAATATGAAATAAATCTCTAAAACTAACAATTTGGGGGACATCCTCTTATGATAAAATTTTTACCAGCTAAAAGGTTCGGCTTAGCCCGTCGGCATTTGTGTGGAGCTTGCCTTTTTTGTAGCGAACCTCGAAGCTTTGGTGCTGGAGTGCCAGGCTCCACCTCAGTAGACGACCATTTTTGGGCGACATATTGTGCAGCCAAGTCAAAGGGCAATGGTCCGTTTCTACTGTGAAACGGGGCCCGGAGACGTAGCATGCCAGTTTGTCAATAGCCCAAACGAGGCATGCGCATTCTTTTTCAGACGTGCTATACGCCTCTTCCCGCGTGCTGTGCTTGCGGCTCAAGTAAAGGACAGGCCGTGTGTGCCTGTCGTCGCTTTCCTGGCAAAGAATAGCGCCTAACCCGCGGTCGCTGGCACCACATCGTATGATAAAGGGTTTAGAGAAATCTGGCGCTGGCAGTATTGGGCGCTCTCTTAGGGCCGTTTTCAGACTGAAATGCCTTCTGTTTCTTTTGGCCCCAAGAAAGATTGGTAGGCTCACTTTTTCTCAGTGCGTCGGTCGGGGGCTGGCTAAATCAGAGTAGTCCTTTACATAATGCTCATAATAGCCTGCTAGGCCAAGAAAAGCCCTGAGTTCCGATTTTGTGGTTGGGCGACGGTACTCCACCACGGCAGCCACTATAAGCACAATACGCAGGTGTTCAATGTGCTCCTCCCAGTTTTGTGAGAAAACGGCCACGCCGTCAAGGTAGGGGAGAGTGAAATCTGCAAGTCCCAGCAGAACTTGGTCCATTAACTTTGAAAAACAGTACGGAGCATTTTTCAAGCCGAAGCTCAACATTACAGGGCGAAACGTGCCCGCGGGGGACACGAATGCTGCGTACCTGCAGGCACGCTCAGTGAGTGGCACCTGCCAGTAACCACGAACTAAATACAGTGTGGATATATATTCTGATTTAGCGACTGTTTCAACCCTCTCCTCAATGTTCGGAATGGGGTAGGTCTGGTCCACAGTGATTGAATTCAGTCTCCGGTACTCCACACAAGGTCTCGGATCCTTGCCTGGAACCTCTACAATAATGATTGGTGACGTATAGGCTCTTTCGCAGGGCACTATGACGCCAAGTTCGCCCATACGGCGGATCTCCGCCTCAATGATTTTCTTTTGTCTTAGAGAGACACGGTAAGGTTTGCTCTTGATCGGCTGTTCGCTGGACAGCTTAATGTCGTGTTCGATGAGGGATGTTTTTCCTGGCTTGTTTGAAAACACCGTCTCAAAGTCACGCAAGACGTTTTTCATGTCTCCTCGTTGACTTTCAGTCAAACGTGGTTCTCTGTCGATTGAATTTAAGAGCTCATTCGCTGCTTGCTCATCCTCATGAGGGACATAAGGTATGTCTGAGATCTCTTCCTCTGGCATGTTCAGAGCCATGTTAACCATGGTCTGACGCTGCACATAAGGCTTCATCAAATTACTGTGGATTATCCGATTGTGCTTGTTCTTAAATTTTACCTCACAGTTGGTGTCCGAAAACTTGGACACCACCTTAGCTGGCCCTTCCCATTGCACCTCAAGCTTGTTCCGTTTTGACGGACGCAGCAACATCACCTTGTCGCCAGGTTGAAAGGTGCGCTTGCGTGCAGATTTGTCGTAGTACACTTTAGACAGTGAGTGCGCTGCTCTGACATTTGCTTCCACGAGGTGTCTGGTTTTCGCAAGTCTTTCCAGTAGCTTTAGAACTTATTCCACTACACAGGGATCCTCTCTGTAACCCTCCCATGACTCCTTCAGCATGCGCAACGGGGTCCTCAAGTCACGCCTGTAGACTATTTCAGCGGGGCTAAATCCTGTGCCTTCGTGGGGGCGGATCTCATTGCAGAATGCTGCTGGAATTCAGCCTTCCCAATCTCCCTTATGCTCAAAACACAGAGACCTAAGTATCCGCTTTAGCACTGAGTGCATGCGCTCGACTGGATTTGACTGAGGGTGGTGAATGGAACTGCGGATTATTTTAATCCCACAGCATTCAAACAACGTTGTTGTCAAGCAGCTTGTGAACACGCTCCCGTTATAGCTTTGTATATCTGCAGGGAACCCCACGCGAGAGAAAATTGACAAAAGGGCGTCTTCAACACATGCGCAACTTTGCTCCTTCAAGGGAATGGCCTCGGGAAATTTGGTTGCCACGCACAGTGAGGTCAGAATGTAGCGACAACCAGAGTTGGATGCTGGCAGCGGGCCGACAGTATCTATTAAAAGACGCCGAAAGGGCTCTGTAATTATGGGAACTAGTGTCATGGGTGCTTTCCATTTATCCGTCGACTTGCCGACCCGCTGGCAGGTGTCGCAGGATCTAACAAGCTGTTCCACATCTTTCCGGCAGCCAGGCCAGTAACTTCGAGGGCTAATCTAGCTTTTGTTTTCTTTATGCCCAGATGGCCCGCCCATGCATTTCCGTGAGCGAGCTCTAGAAGCTGCCGCCGGTACTTTTCAGGCACCAGGAGTTGCTCATATGCGCGTCCCTTTGAGTCGCAGGATTTTCGGTACTGAAGGCCTGATTTTTCATGAAAGCTGATGTTCTTTCTGGCGACTCCCTCTCTCACATTATTCCTTAGAGCTCTTAACGATGGGTTGCTTTTCTGCTCTGCAATGAGTGATTTCCTATCAACCTTAGTCAACTCATCCCAACAAGTCGAAGCAGGGGTTAATGTCGAACCCTTCGCGTTGGTTCCTGTTGCCCCATTTTCTACGGAATCGGCAGTTCCTTGGATTTCATGAGCTACCGCTGGTTCGAAAACATCTTCATGGTCATGCTCACGCGGTTTAGACGGATCAGTTTTCCTGCAAGGATCCCCTGGCTGGTCGGGAGAATGGTTCGGTGCCTGCTCATTTATCGGAGCGCAGTCGAGTTTCTTTGCGAGCTCTCGCGCTCGAGAACGTGTTAGCGCCATGCAAGCCAAGCCCGCGGTGAAAGAGAGACCTTTCTATTTCAGCAGGTGCTCGGAAACAGGTAGGGCAAGTGTGTCGGCAAGTTTGCGCTAACTGCCGCTTCTGTGTCTAGCCTGCCAAACGTCCCCTTTAGAGTCACCTTCGCTATAGGCAAGCATGCACTCTGTTCTTCGGCGACCTGCTTAATCCAGGCGCATAAGCCGGTGTAGTCCGTGGAGGAAACACAGGACGGGCGAGCAACATCCATGGTAGCCGCTGAATCCCGCAGTGCTCTGAATTTCTTGCCATTTATCACCACGTCCCGCATGTATGGTTTATAGAATGTTCCAGCAATTTAAGGTTTTCCTCCGACTCTCGCATGCACGCGAAAGCCATTTTTTGCTGTTTGCAGTTCAATGAGATGTGACCCTCCTTGTTGCAATTATAGCAGACGATGGGCTTTCGCCATTCAAACGCGCGAGCTCCAGGCGCCTGCTGTTTCGGCTAATCGGCAGATTTGGGTGACTCAATCTTTTTTTCGCTACCTCCTCCTTTTGATTCCGCACCCTCTGCTCGGTGATCCCGGCGTGCTGGTGGCACCCATCGGTCGGGGATTCTCTTTAAATAGGTTTCTCCCTTTGCTAATCTGTTATAGTACCCTGCCTTGCTTTGTTGGTTTCGGCGAGCGTTATACTCGTCTGCGAGCTGTTCCGCTTTGTCTAGGACTATATCTGTTAGCCTATCTTGCAGCCATATCCTCAGATCTTCTGGAATCTTGCTATAGTACTGCTCTAGTGCGATGCACTCCAGTACCTTGTCATGACTTCCGTGCACCTCAGCGGTCTTAAGCCACTCGTTTAAGTTGGCTTTAGGCCGGTACGCGAAGTCAGTATGCGACTCTCCGCTTTTCTATGCCTGACTGAATCGCTGCCTAAAGGCTTCAGCAGAAAACCGGCACTTTCTAACCAGTGCGCTCTTAACCTTCTCGTAGTCATCACACTCTTCCCGTGAGAGGCGAGTCACCACTTCGGCCGCCTCGCACGGAAGGAGAGGAAGTAACTTCTCCGACCAAGCGCTCTTGTCGATGTGCACCTTCCCGCATGCGCGTTCGAAATTTACCACAAAGAGTGCAATATCGCCTCCCACGCGGTATGGTGAGACGAGATCCTGCAATCTCTGCCTCCCTTGCTCCTCTACCGAGGCTACAAGGCTAAGACGCGCCATATTCCCTCCGTTCGACGCGATTTCGAGCTCCTTCATTTTTCGAGCAAGTTCTCTCGCTTTTTCCTCTGCCTCACGGACCTCCCGTCTCTCTTGAGCCAACCGAAGCTCTTCTTTTTCTTTCTGCTCGCACAACTCCCGTCTTTTCTGCTCTTCTTTACGTCCAGCAATCGTTTCCCAAGCCTCGTCGACCTCCTCAGTAGTCGCCTCCTCCTGCCGCATAACCTCGAGAATTTCTTTTTTATTTTCGCAGAACGTAGCGAAATCCCCAGCTCCTGGCAAATTTCGAGCAGGTCCTGCACTTTTAACTTCTCCATCGTGAGTTCCACCATGCGTTAGCAAGCCCACTAAAACAAGAGCCCTAGCTTGATGTGGACAAAACAGTTTCCCTAAATCAATTTCCCAGACAACAGGAATCCGCACCTAGCATCTGCCTCTGCTAGTATGGTCTGGCGAAATGAATGGAAAACATTGGGCACTAACTCTGCCAAGGTATAGCTGACGCCTGTCATTCCCGTAGCTGCCGAGGCCCGTTTTTGCCGGTAACTTCAGATTCAGATTCAGACCATTTTATTTCCTTTCAGTTTAAAGTGGAAGACGAGGCAAAAGGCATATGGAGCCTGACAAGGCCTCGACTCCCATCTTTAGCTCGGAGCAGGCAAAACTACAATACATTTGCAGGGATTTTTCCTGATGAAACGGTGTACACATAGACATAAAATATAAAGTACATATGAACATAAAATGCTGTCTGTCGATTAACGCAACGTTCGAAAGCACATCAGAGGATCCGCGACAACACACTGGCGAGAAAAAGAAACCGTTGGATAACATGTTGACAGAAACATGAAAAAAAAAGCTTTTTCGCAAGAGTGGTGATTTGCATGGGCATATGAGTGCAGCTATATACATAAGATATCATCAGTGATCATTAGGAATGCTTTTTATTGTAATTTGAAGGGCTTAAATGGTAGCGTAATATCAATGTAGGACTCATGATGGTTAAATAACTTTGTTGCTTGATAATCAACAACCTGTCTCCCGTAATTTGTTCTCACTTTTATTGTTTTATGTGTATGGGTTCGAAAGCTATAGTATGGCGATATATCTGTAAATCTAGTGTAAAGTTTTTTATGGATTAATTGCATCAGTTTAGAGTAATACACTTTGTTGGCCAGTAATATATCATGTCTTAAGAATAGTGGCTGGGTTGGTAGGTCACGTATTCTACCTCTATAATTCTCAAATAGACGTAGAACGCGTTTTTGCAGTACGAGCAGCCTGTCGTAATTTCCTTTAGTCGTAGTGCCTCACTCTAATATTGCGTAAAGTAGCCGTGAGTAAAATAACTCATAATATAGTCTTTTTCAGCCAGAGAGGGATAAGTGGAGGTATACGGCTCATACCACAGCACGGGAAAGATCAGGTAGAAGGTGATTAATATGTGGAGTCCAGGATTGATCTTCACTGAACGAGACACCTAGAAATTTCTGAAAATGTACCTGTTCAATGTGTTCCATTCTGAATTTAAGTGTGAGGCTTTCTTTAGTAACTTTGTTGACTGGTTTGAAAAGTACGAACTTTGTTTTACGCGTATTTAGTTGCAGACTACTGTCCTGGAGCCAAATAGATAGCTGAGACAGGTAAAGATTAGCTGCTTTTTCTAGGTCATTTGTGTGTTTACCTGTGAAAAATAAACTAGTGTCATCAGCGAAGACAGTTATATCAGGTGTGAACTTAACATCTGTGGTATCATTTATATACAACAAAAAGAGCGTGGGACCTAGTTTGGAACATTGAGGTACTCCTAGTTTTATCTCTAAGTTTACAGAGTACTCTCCATTGAGGTTTATGAACTGGTATCTTAATCATTCCATGTGTCTCTCCTGCGTTTACTGATACCCCGAGGAAAATGTATTCTGCCACTCTGTGTATTTCATGGCCTAGTGTTGTAAGAACCTGATCAGTTCAGTATTTGAAAATTATTAGACCTGACTTAATTGCACCGTGTGTGCCCGTTGGTGACAGCATCATCCAGAGGTGCCGCTGCAAATAGCGTGGCTGGAACCACGCTTAGTTCCTTCGCGCAGTCTCCATAAAGAGTTTTCGTTCCAATTTTTTATTTCAAGGTACAGAGTCAAGTTAGGTGCCGTTATCTTCCAAACGTGGAGGCGTCGTCCTCCTCTTGTGATAGGCCTCGAATGACTCGCGGGCTCTTCTGTACCGCTCCTGGTCACGCCACAAATCCGCAGCGTACCCGTTAAGTGGACTCGACACGTTCGGCCAGGCCAGCAGGGTCTGGATCGATAGGAGGAGCGTTCGTACGTTGAGCAGCGCTGTCCAGATCTCATTCAAGATGTCAACGCATATGTTTCCTTGGTCGCCAATGTTGGGGTGAAAGCACGGTGTCTCGAAACCCACCCTGGGAGGCTCGACCGGGTAGCGGGTGGAGAACTGCAAGCTCAGGTTGTACTCGCTGCCTTCATACACGGTACCAACAGGTCCCTGGATAGTGGCGCTCCAATGGAAGAGGTTGTCTTCATCTGGTATCGCTGTGATGCCATCATTGTCGTAGGTGCTAATGATAACAACCTCTTGTTGCAGCCTCTTCAAGGCAGAGCTATGAAGAACGTCGGTTGAGGACTGTGGCTTATCGCTGGAACTGGGCCGGCTGTCCTGCACGACTGACTGGTTAGGCGAAGCCATGGCAAGGAATAGGTCTCCAAACCTGCTGACGCTGCTCGAATGCTGGCTTTGGAGTTTCCTCGTCCTCTTCTACGGCCGCCACCTAGTGGCACTGACCCATTAAGCTAGGTACACTATTGTGTATGATATTAGTACTGCGTTATACTATAAAGAACGAATGAAAATTTTAGCACATATAAAATAATCAAGGTGTTTATTTGTGCGCTTGGAGTTTCGTGCCGAAACATAAAAGCGAAGCTCACTCATCCCCCATAAAACCTACACCGCTAACCCAGCGCTGTGAAAAATTTCTTCCTGCTCTAAGTTGCTTTTGGGCGTCGAAGAGGAGAAGAAAATCTTTATTCACGGGCAGCGCTAAAGTTCACTGAAAAAATGAATGTGTATAAGCTCAGCTTATCCAGAAAATACAAAGCGAAAGCTGTCGGCGTTCACTGTGTTCATTTGCGCTGGCGTTGACAACGTTCTAAACGCCGGTGATTGTGAGGAAAGGAAGGGCGCATGTGCTATGGTCTTAGCAGCTGTGCAGCGGCGGAAGATATAAGCCGCAGATCGGCCGCTCGCCTTGGGAGAAGGCTCAGGGGAAGAAGACGCGGCTGGCGGCCGCGTGTATAGCAAGCGGCATCTTCAGAGCCTACGGGAAGCTACTTCAACAGACCCGAAGTCATTGCCTGGCGTGAGGCTGCCCATCTGCGTATGAATGAAGCGCGGAGAGCCAAGCGCGTGTCGCAGACGCCCGAGGTACGTGAAGACCGTCTCGCGAAGCGTCTTTACCTTCCACCAGCCGCGTCTTCTTCCATTGCGCCTTCTCACAAGGTGAGCTGCCGCTCCGCGGCGGCGCAGCCGCTTAGAGCATAGCGAATGCGCAGTGAGGCGCATAGCAAAGTGAGGACGTCACGCGTGAAGCTGCACGGAGACCGACGAGGCGACGGCGCGCGGCAAACACTTGCGACTCAGAAGAGCTGGTTGCCATGGTTACGGCGCATGCGCAGAAGTGACTAGCGTGGCCCGCCAGAAATGCGCTTCTGACTAGCCTACTGTAGCTCTCGCTACTAAAGAGTGCTTGCTCCGCTATAGCTCGTTGGTCATATGCCAAGCCTGAGTGTAGCCAAGCACTCCAGGAAGGAGGGGCACGTTGAGGGAAACAAGGGGACGTATTGGCAGTGTTACATGAGTATAGAAAGTGCTCTGTGTCTGCAGTGATCTCCGGACAGTCAGGAGAGTGAGCTTTGTCATGCAATCTAAAGTTGCGGACCATTAGCGGAGTGGCGAGAGTTAGTTAAAACTTTGCGGAGGACATGCGCTGGTTCCGTTTTGAGTGACGGGTGCGGCTGGGGAAATATAGTGTTGTTTTCCTTGATGTTCTTGTAATGTCAGCTTGTTGCTATTTGTATGTTGTGGCGTCTTCCGCTGACTTCGCTTTCCACCCACGGTTGTGATTAAATGTGCTTCTGATGGGAGTGTATATCGGGTGTCCCAGATAAAGCTCACCAGGGATTTAAAATCAGTGGAATAGAGAAATCATCTAAGCGTCACTGAGGGCCATGTGTCTAACTCTGCGATATATATATATAGATCGAAATATCCGCTCGTTTAAGGAAACATTTTTATTTTATTCGACATTTCGATCGGAGGACCGGTCTTTTTCAAGAATGATCATTCAGTGCATGGGCGCGTGTTATTTTAGCATGGGATAAGACACACAGAAGGCTTAAAAACAAGAGAAAGAATAGTAAAGAAAAGAAAAAGGGGGCCATATATATATATATATATATATATATATATTATATATATATATATATATATATATATAACATACAATCACCAAAAATTGAAGAAACATAACAGGATTTAATTCACGTACGCTGTACTACACTCGAAAAAGGCTGGTCCTCCAGCCGAAACGTCGTGAATTAAATCCTGTTATGTTTCTTCAATTTTTAGTGATTTTATGTTATATTGACCAACTGAGCTGCCAGAAATCACTTTTGGTATATATATATATATATATATATATATATATATATATATATATATATATATATATATGTGTGTGTGTGTGTGTGTGTGTGTGTGTGTGTGTGTGTGTGTGTGTGTGTGTGTGTGTGTGTGTGTGTGTGTGTGTGTGTGTGTGTGTGTGTGTGTGTGTGTGTGTGTGTGTGTGTGTGTGTGTGTGTGTGTGTGTGTGTGTGTGTGTGTGTGTGTGTGTGTGTGTGTGTGTGTGTGTGTGTGTTTTGCAATGGTCATAAGTAAAGACTAGTCAGCTATTTTTTATTCGCTTCCAGAATGAAGTGTCAATTCAGAAGTTGTAGATCACATAAAAACCAGCTGTGTGATTTTCACCTTCCCGGATTCCTCAAAGCCTATCACAGGCAGTCCTCTTTCAAACAAAGGCGTCTCACTTCAACAAAGGAGCAAGTCCTGAAAGGAGCAGCGATGTTGGTGCACGGTGCAGCTCTTAGGTGGAACATTCACTCGAGTTTAGCTCCCCAAGCGTCGAACAGAGGAAGGGAAGTGAGACCATGAGAAAGCAATTGAAGTATTTTATTCGTTCTCTGAGCTCAGAAACTTATTTCATTATACTTCCTTCATTAAACAAAACTACTTATAGCTTCTCTCCTCAGCTGGCGCATGCTTTGTTTAATGCCCTTGCCATCACGGGCAGTCTTTTTATGCTGCTACGTTTTTATTGCCTTGAGATCATAGCCTAATATAAAGACACGTCCAAAAAACTAGATCGAGACAGACTTTTATATACTTGTAAGTTGTATTCAAGAGAGAGCGAAAAAAGTTGGAGGACGCTTAAGCTTCGCCTTTAAGAGCGGAACCCGATAGCTTCATCGCACACCGTTCGCACCCCCCACTCATTCGGTCGGCATGCTGTTGAGTCTCGCAGTGACATAGTTTTCACACTACAACACTTCTAAGCCCTCAGCACAACTTCATCTACAGAGCAAGCGGAACGAACCAAAGAACTCGGTGCCTCGGAGGCCCGGACAGCCGGGTCGCGACGCGTTACGAAGGCGCATTGTGATTCTCGGTTAGTGGGGTACGGCGGGGTGGGCATAGGGGAATTATGGGTTAGCTCAGCCCGGTAATCGCCTCCAGGAAGGGGTCACCACAACTGGGCTTCGCTGGTTAGGGGGATGAGAGGATAGATGAGAGGAGGCGGGTCTGGGAGGAGAAGGGGCACTGGGGGGGGGGGGGGGGAGGCAGGCCAGGGTGCGCCACAGCATATGGGTCGACCACGACAACTCCTGGGCAGCGCGGCGCCCGCGCGCGCTAGCGAAGAGCATCCCCGGTGCAGACAGAGGCGAAGTGTTCGGCTTGTGTTGTCACGAGCGGCCGTGTGCCACCCCGGGAGCCGAGCCGCTAGAGCCGCACAAAGGGTGCACACACAAACGCACACGAGCCCCACAGTCACCACCACGCGCATCGGAACAGCCAGAGAGGAGCCAGATGTCCATCAGACCTGGCAGAGGGGTCAACGCGGGCGCCAGTGAGCGCACATAACACTTCTCGAGGCGCGCACTGCCCGAGTTGCCGACCAGCCACGCACTGCTGTCAGCGCGGGGCGGTCCGTTCGGCTGCGGTGGGAGCAGCCTCCGAGTCGCGCGAACCCGAGGGAGAACGACGCGACGCAGCCTATCGGGGAAGGGCAGCGGAGACGGCGGGTGCTGGAAACGGCGCTGCGTGAGCGTCAGGAGCGGCGATACGGGAGCAGGCGGCGGCGGAAAAGGAGCAGATGAGCCCAGGGTTCTAATTGGGAAGGCAGCCATATGCTCTGCCACCCTCAGAGCACACAGGCGCCTGCACCCATATGGGGTCCGCTCCAATGCGGCCGAACCCGCACCACCACAGCTGCCGCACACACCATCCGTCACCACAACACAGGGTCCGATCAAAGCAGCGCTGCGAGTAGCCTCCTATCGTCCAGAATAAAGGCGGGGGCGGAGGTCGCACCTGCCAATGAACTCGAGCAGGTGGTTTAGAGTGGTAGTCTGACCCCGGGACGGGCCGACGGGAACAGGATTTCGTCCAGTGTGCTGCAGGGCAGTCCTAATTCGCGGTACGCCTGTTGCAGCGCCAGTCGCTCCCGGGAGGTGGCTGGACACATGCACAAAATGTGTTCAAGGGAGTCCGCGCTCCCGCACAGCGCACACAATGCCTCCGGGGGATCGCGGTGGCGGTGGAGGCGATCAGATGTCCAGCCAGAGCCGGTGCGGAGGCGGAGAAGCAGTGCATAGTCAGAACGCGCGAACTTCCGAGTGCTTATGGTTCGGAAGGTTGTTGCCGACGCCACTCGGGGGTCAGGGTGTAGGCGCACCACAATGCGTCGGAGTGTCAACGTAGCGCTGTCGTACGGAGTGACGATGCGCGAGAGCGGAACAGTTGGGTGCAGCGCAGCGCGGGCAAATTTGTCCCCAGCTTCTTGGCCCATAATGCCCATGTGGGAGGGTATCTATTGCACGGCGATATTGCATCCACGAACCCCGAGTAGATGGAGTTTTAGTGCTGCTATGCGCAGCAAGTGAGAGCCTCTTTCGGGGTTGTGGAGTGCCTGCAGAGATGCCTGTGAGTCAGTCAGGACGGCTGCATTCGTTACGGCCGGGTTTGCAGCCAGAATGTCAGCCACGAGGGAGATGGCTGCGAGCTCCGCCGTTAGAGACGACGCCGGCGTATTTACCCCCGTCTGGCGGATCGCCGGCAAAGTGGGGGCGATGCACGCGGCTGCCGCGGCCTCGTCTCTCACGGACCCGTCCGTGTAGATGATGGTGTGGGCGGCAAAGTCTCAGTGCAGCTTTGACGCAGCCTCCTGGTGCAAGGCGCAGCGCGGGGTGCTTCGCTTGTATCGCTGGCAGCGTTGTATCGATTTGGGGCGGCCGATAGGCATGCGACGGCGGAAAGCGGGGTGGCGGAGGGGGTGGCCGGCCAAGGAGTTGATAAAGGTGCCGGACTGCCTCCCCCATGTGACTGAGGGATTGCGCCAGCAGGTGGGAGAGCAAGCTCTCGCACGTGCCTGAACGCTGCATCCGCTCGACATGGTTCAGGGCGGTGTGCTTGCTCGCAGTGAATAATGCCAGAAGCGCGTTTCGCGTATATGGCCGCAGATGGGGAGGTTCGCGGCATGGCGTAAAACTTCCGGAAGGCACTGCGATGAGCTCTGTCAACACCATTCCACTGCGCCTTCGAGAGGCCGACGAGGGAGAGCGCGTAAAGGGCCTTCGCTGTCGCCACCGCCTCGTAAATGCGAAGGCAGAAAGCGGGAGAGCAGCCGCTGCCCTTTTCCAGGAAGCGCCGAGCCAGAGAGGCGATCAGGGTTGCATGGCTGCGCAGAACTTTCAGGGCAGGTCCCCAGGTGAGCCGCGCGTCTATAGTGAGCCGCAGGTATAGCGGACGCTCTTGCGCCACGGGAGCGGGATGCCATTCAGGCAGAGCGGGCGCGCCAGTGTCGAGCCGGGGCTCTCGGATGGACTATTAGCGCCTCGCTCTTTTGTGGCGACAAGGCGAGGCCTATCCCCCGGCGGTAGTCCGCGATGGCGCCAAGGGTCTCCTAAATCTGGACGCGAATTGAGCGGCCGTGGCGGGTCGGCGTCCGTGCGAAGACCGCGATGTCGTCCGCGTAGATTGCCAACCGCACTCGGCTTTGCGCGCGAGGTGCGATGCAGTTGGGCAGCTGCGCGGGCACCAGAGAAAACAGGAAAGGGCTGAGCACACTGCCCTGGGGCACACCGCTTCACTGGCTGCTGGGAGCTGGTTGTGTGTCCCACTCGGGCGCACATGTAGCGGTCCCTCAGGAAGGACTGCAGAAAGCGGTAGAGGTGACCGCTGAGCCCCAGGGCCTCGAATGCGTCCATGATAGCCCAGTGGGGCAGGCAGTCAAAGGCGCTCCTAATATCTAGGAGTACGAAGAAGGCCACCTCTCCGAGGGCACGAGCCTGTTCGAGTGTGGCCACAACATCGGAGATGCAGTCCGCGGTGCTGCGAAGGAGGGGACAACCCCCCTGCTGCGGAGGGAGCGCATCGCAGGCAGCCGCGACCCAATCCAGCCTGCGCAGCGCCATTGCCTCCATCGTCTTCACCGTGGCGGAGGTGAGCGATAAGGGGTGGTAGGAGGAGAGCAGCTTCCTCCGGCTGCCCCGCTTGAGGACGGGGATGACAACCGCCGTTCGCCAGGTGTCTGGGAGGGCGCCGCTCGTCCACACCTCGTTGAAGGAGTCGATGAGAGTCCGGCGCTGCGGCACGTCCAGGTTGCGCAACATGTGGTATAGCTAGGCCACCCTCCCGCGGGGCGCTGTTACGTTTGCGCGTCGAGAGGGCAGATTGTAGCTCTGGGCTGGTAAGAGCGTCCTCGCAGAGCGCGAGGATCTGCCCCCGAACTTGCTCGGAGATGGGACGATCGGGGGGAGGAGGCAGCGCAAGCCCTGGCCGTGCGGGTGGTGCGGCGGGGACGAACTGGAGCGCCAGGCGCTCAGCCAGATCCTCGGTGGTGATGCCCAGGTGGATGGCTGCGGCGAGGACGGGATGTCTGGGCAGCCCTGGGTTCAGGAGAGCGCGCACTATGCGCCAGGCCCTACTCGATCTGGTTTCGCGGGTCCTCGAACGTGTGGCAGAGTAACGCCCAACTCTGTGGGCGGCGGCGGTGGGCGTGGCGACGGCACACCGCGTCGATGTGATTGTACACAGTTTTATCCGTCTGGCGCCGCGTACGGATTATGCGTCGCTGGGCGCGGCGACGGGCTGCGCGCAGGTGGAGGAGTTTGATGTCGGGCATGGGCGTACCGATCGGCACCTCGCGCACAGTGGAAGAAGTCTTCGCGCACTGCACCAGACTGGCAAGGAAGTCCGCACCCTGCGGTATCGCCGCGCACCTCTCGCGAAACACCTCCCACCGGATGACAACATAGGAGCGCGTGCGGGGACGCGTGATGGCTGGTAGGACGGCAATAGGGAAGTGGTCGGATCCGTGGGTGTCTCGCGCACACTGCTACACATAGTCTGCCACAAAGGCCTGCGAGGCGAAGGTGACGTCGATGGCGGTGGGCCCTCGCAGTGCGTTAAGGAAGGTCGGGTCTCCGCGGTTGAGAGGCAGTAGCCCGGCGGAGAAAGCAGCGCCGCAGAGGTCCCTTCCGCGTCGGTCACAACGTCGGGAGCGCCACGCTGAGCGGTACGCGTTGAAATTGCCACACAGGATGCAGTCTCCGGCCAACCGGTGCGCAAGACGCGTCAGGAGGCGGTGGGGGGGGGGGGGGGGGTCACTCGGTGCGGCGGGCCGCATGTACACGCTCGCCACCGAGATGTCGGTGCCCCGAATGCGGACTGTCACGGCGACACACTCGGAGGGGCGACCAGCGAGGTCGTGGGGTACCAGCAAGGGTAGTGGGGCAGAAGTGTTTGAAGCAGGTAGGCTGGAAACGCCGAATCGACAGCCACGTAAAGGTACGCATTTTATCTCAAATTTTGCTTTATGAAGTGCTGTACCACTTGCCTGCCTTGCGCATTCCAGGACCTCGTTCTGCTGTTGCAGGAGCACGTGGCGAGCGTCGTGCTGGTGTTCAAAGTTTCGCCACGCCATTACGACGACCCACATAAGGCGCGATTTGAGGACCGCCGGCGTCGCCAGCTGGACCGCCATCTGAGAGCCACGCTGAAGCGCTTGTCGGGCGTGCACACTCTCAACCCCGAGGTAAGGGTTGAACAACATTTTCGCAAGTTTTTTCGTGCCACTACTATCGGCCCTTTAGGATCGCTATCAGCTTCAACGGTACGACCAGAAGATCCGACTCGCGCATTGTGGGAATCGCGCTTGGCCTAGGTATACAGCATTCACCGAGTGCAGTGTACCATTGTTTAATTCCTTACAGACTTCTCGCGCTTTATCGAAATCGACGGCAGCCATGAAAATTTACATATTAGACCTCGCTGCAGCATTAGCGCAGTATGCCTTTGTTTCTTTGCGTTGGCAAGCGTTAAAAGCGCGCGCCGTCTCGCGCTTTCTGAAAGTCGGCTGTAAAACTCGCGCTAGGCCTCGTTGCCGGGTTGACAAAGGGCACGGCTTTGTTCCTTTCAATGGCAATCCTCTGCCACTACAGTCGGCGCCCTTAATTTGATGATCGCTATCAGCTGCAACAGCAATTCCAAGAAAAGTTACGACGATCGCGCGATGTGGAAATCGGCGGTAGAGACAAAAAAAAACGTGCTTGTAGCTACAGACTTACCCAGCTCCAATGCGTCTTTATTTATTTCCGTAGCGACTACTCGCGCTTTGTATAAATCGACGCCAGCCGTGAAAATTTACTCATTAGACGTCGCTACAGCATTAGCCCAACGCAGCGCGCCTTCGTTTCTTTGCGTTCGAACTTGTATGCATGGCTTCTCATATTTAGAACTAGTTTGTAAGCTTGAAATGTTTTAGCTCTCGTTCTTGGTAACTGCAGGCGAACAATCTAGAAACTGTGGAAACATATAGGGCTGTGGATCAGTGCACACCTCTCGGAAACGTGAAATTTTCCATCCAAATGGCATGGAGCGGAAAAAAATTGCCTGCACAGGAGCTCCAGGCAAAATTTGAACCTGTGACAGCTCAGGGCAGCTTTGCTTAATGAAGACTTAGATCACTAGAACATGATCACAACCTCTCAATTTTCATGTTCTAATTAGCACAGCCTCTTGTGCTAAGATTTAATTGCTGTGTTTTAAATATTCCTAATCTTCCATCTGTTAGTTTTGTGCTTCCGAATATTTGGTATAATTACTGTTGCCAGGATGCAGTGGAGCCAAAAGTAGAGATAAAAAGGCTCATCTGTGTTGTCAAAGGCAGCTTTATATGATTGCACACAAACGTGACCTGGTGGTCCATCGCGCTGCTTACTCCAAAGAAGAGAGCGATGTGTCATGTCTTATGATTAGTTGCGTTTGCAAGGAAAATTGCCATTTTTTAATGTTACATATCGCAGTCCTGAGGAATGGGATTTTAGCAGTTTTAATGTGGCAAATAACTCTCCCCAATCTGTTACAAGGCTTTATACAAAGCATATGTGCAGCTGTTTTATTGCAGGTACACCTCGGGAGCGTAAATTGTCAGCGCAGAGCGGTGGCGCTGGCTTCTTTCCCGAGGTCGAGACTCCTTGTTTTGCAAGGACGCCACAAAACTTTTGTGGTGTTCCCCACAAAAGTGACGCTCCTTCCTGGTAATCTCCTTCCCCGAAAAGCCTGCGCGGAGAGAAAGCATCACCGGAGCATCAAGGAGCATCACCGGCTCAGTGTGCCGGCGATTCTTTAAGGCTGGTGCCATGCAGAAGCCTCGGATGATGAACTCAGAAGAACTAGCAGCTGTGGGTAGTAAGCCTCTTTTATTTAGGTATATTTCCTGACTGGCAAAGGCATTCGTTTATTTAAATGTGCACGACTTAAATACCTTTATTTTACAGCACCTGCATGTCTTCAATTTTGTCATGATTAATACTCTTCCAGATGCATTTGATGCATACATCAAAGCTGCACGAGCTGCCGAGGATGAGAAAATGCGGAGATCAGTTGAGTTGCTACCTGGCGGGAATGCTGAGGGACATCAAGTAATCATCGCCTGCACCTGCCCCTGTAGTCAAAGACTGTAGTAAGATAAAAATGATAAGATAAAGGCAGCAAAAAAGATTATTTCATTGACTGCAGCCGGGTATTTAGTGCTGGGATGCAGCATTTGCTGCACTGAAGGGTTGCAAGTTCATTCAGGTAGCCTACATATTCAGAGCTATCAACTGTACACCAGAGTACGTGTTGCAAGGCCATTGTATCCCCATGACGAGGCCCTCGTATCTGTACGAAGTTTACGTGGCCCTCGTATATACGAGGGACAGGTGTGACACGTATCCAATAACTGCGTATATATGAGGCACGTATCACACGTATATATGTGTATCGCCATTCGTGGCGAGGAACGCGTATGACATACGAGCACATATACATACGAGCATATATGTGCACACATATCCAATAATTGCGTATATGAGACACATATTACAAATATATGTGATTTTTTAATAGGGCGGACTTTCCGGTTAGCACGGCGCACTTCAAAAGACGTTTTAGCGTACCGTCTCTCCCGTAACAAGTTACAGTAAGGCTAAAGCGAGTGATGATGATGGCAGATTCGACCTTTTCCTGGCCCCTCGCGACTCCGTGCACGGGGGTTATGATTTTTAATTTGAAACGGCTGCTCACGCCGGAAGGGAGAAACCACCCACCGGCGCCTAACCTAACAGTGCTCCCTCAAAAGCATCGCGCGCTCTGTGGGGCTGAGGTCGCTGAAATGCAGGCCGGAGTTTTTGCGAGAACTTCGTCGTCAGGTTCGGGAACGGGATCCATCGTAACGCTGGCAAGACGCCGGTGCAAATGTAAACGAAGCGACGGTGGCGACCCCCGATAGATGCCTTCAACGTGCGGCGGCAGTAGCTTTCATTTCGCCTGCTAGACCACACCGCTAGCCGCGAGAAATCACAGCGTCTGCGCTTACGTCACGTTTCACGTCACTGCGTCCTGTAACGTCATAAGAGTGCGCCGTGATATCATAAGAGTTTGAATCGGAGTGGCGAGAAAAACTTTTTCAACTTTCTATCCAAATTCCTTTGAAATAAATGCATCTTTCACTCCCGGACAGGCGGCAACAAAGCCATGAAATGCCAAACTATCAGATTTTGCTAACAAAAAAAATTTCATACAGTTCTCCTCACTGCCCTTTTTGCCCCTTTAACAGAGCCTGCGCTTATCCGCTAACCAATGTATTCGGTGGCGGCATCTATGCGCGCCACTGAAACCCCCCGCCCACTCAATGAATAAATAAAATATCTGTGCCGCAGATCAGAATCTAACCAGGGCCTTTGGCGTTTGAGGCGGGGACTCTACCACTCCGCCACGACGGCTCAAGGTTTGAGGACGAATAAATGCGCATCTAGTGAATGCACTTTTCCGATGCAGAAGTCTCCGCGCTTTCGCTACGTATATGCTGGCCTAACAGAGCTAGGCCATCAGCATATTTTGCTTAACAACCTTGTACCTTGTCTCTAACAAACGATTTTCGTTAAGTAGTTTGAAGTTGACTGGCACAGCCAGGAATGTCTCGCTGGGCGAGCGTGCGAAGACACAAGTGCTCTTTGTACTGCGCACTGCCTTGTACGATCTCCGATCATCGTGCCATCATAGTTTTTCATCGACCGCGGCGATCATCTGACCAGCCTTAACAGGCTCCTTCAAAGGTTAACTAGCAGTTGAAGCGGCAATTGGAGTTCCTCTGCTGTTCGGCGCTTGTAAATCGAGGCGCCTCAAAAACAAAACCACGAGGCGCACAAAGCTCATAGACGCGAAGCGCCATAACAAGTCGAAACTCTCCTGGCCGCCTGTGGCGCCGCCAAGCATCTGCTTTCTTCGCTTCCAACAATCAGGTTGTCTTTTGTTTGTCTTGCTTGTGTGGTAAAAGTGCACTATCGGTTTTAAAACAGAACTTACTTCAATATTGAACACCGCAACCTTCCTTTGTCAGCCTCAGAGATTCGCGTTTGTTGTAGGAAGGAAAATTCCTCCAAAGTGGCGTCTCTTGTCCAATGACGCCATCACGCTTGTACTTGCGAGATTGGCCTGTGGCGGCGATACCTGTATTTTGGTGCTTGCTATTTTCTACCTTACAAGACCTTTGTTTTTCAGTAAGAGTGGCGTTTTTGTGATCAGGAGCTGGTATTCTATCGATACAAGCCAACTTAAATTCTCCTCATTGTTCCTTTAATTGGCAGCTCCAGGGTATTTTAAAGCACTTTGAGTTTACTATCACATTACACTTCTTGAACCTTGTCTCAGTTGCAAGAAGTAATTCTCCAAAATAATGAAACGTCAACAACTAGAACACAAACAAAACTGGATTTCGACCATAAAGCCATCACTAAGCAAAGCTGCTCTGAGCTGACACAGGTTAAATCTGTGCCTAGGGCTGCTCTGCAGGCAGTTTTTTTCTGCTTGATATCATTCGGACGGAAAATTTCCCATTTCCGAGAGGTGGGCAGTGATGCTCAACCCCATGTTCCCAGTTTCTAGACTATTTGCCTGCATTTATCAAGGATGAGAGCTAAAAGCATTTCAAGCTTACAAGATCATTCTTGTAAGACCGACAATTGGGCTTTGGTGCCCCAGCGCCCAGTACTGAAGAAGGAGCAAAACACAGGCGGAAGACGAGGCTGACTAAGTTCAGTTTGGCGCACAGGAACGCTTGACTACCGAGGTGCGCTGCACTAGCAAAGATTGTGGCCGTCGACAATTCTTGTTAGCACGGCGCACCCAGCCCCTCCACAAGTGTAAAGTCGCAAATCAAACAAGAAGTGTAGACGGCCACAATCTTTGTTAGCACGGCGCACCCCGGTAGCCAAGCGTTCCTGAGCACCAAACTGAACCTTGTCAGCCTCATCTTCCGTCCGTGTTTTGCTTCTTCGTCAGCACTGGCCGATGGGGCATCAAAGTCCAATTGTCTATCTTACATTCTAGATTTGCGACACCTTCATACTTGGCTGTTGACCTAAGCAAGATATCTGGGTTCTGTGGTGCAGCAGGATCCATGCTGGTGGAAGACTGCAAAGTATGAAAAGTGTTCACATTTGCTACAAAAGACTAATGTACAAGGTAAATTAAACGGCAACTTCAGAGTATTTTCAAACATATTGAGTTTACTATCACATTACACTTCTTGTGCCTGGTCAGAGTCCCGAGAAATAATTTTTCTAAATAAGGGGCAAAGAAATAATGAAAGACCATTAAATAGAACACGAAAAAACTTGATTTAAATCAATAGATCAAATAATGATTTTAATGGGTTTGATTTGTAACACTAGTGACTGTGGCTGTCACATTCTGCAATGCACGAACTAGCTTTAATGGAGTATAAACACCTATCTTTTGGGTGTGTGTTTTTGCTTTCTAATGGGGCATCAGGCATGGATTACCTTGTCTTATTCTCCTATTCTCAACAGTCTAGCAAATGAACAGTAGTTCACAATTGGTAGCAAGGTAAGGGAAGTGGTAAAGGAGTACCTCTATTTAAGGCAGGTATTAATAGTGACAACTGATCCGGATCAAGAGGAATAACTAGAAGGATAAGATTGCGATGGAGCGCATATGGCAGGGTCTCTCAGGTAATGAATGGCAGTTTACCAATATCCCTGAAGAGAAAAGTGTACAACAGCTGTATCTTACCAGTACCCACCTATGGGGCAGAAATGTGAAGGCTAACGAAAAGGGTTCAGCTTAAATTGAGGACAACGCAGTGAGCCATGGAAAGAAAAATGATAGGCGTAACGTTAAAGGAGTATAACACCCACCTTTTGGGTGCGTGTTTTCTTGTTTGTAATTATGCGTAAGGCATTATTATACATGGTGTACCAGGTAGTATTCCCTTACGACCGGTAAATAATTTGTAATCGCATTTCTTTTTCATCCAGTTTCGGCTTCAACACTTGAACAAGGACAGTGACGTCAATGTGTGCTTTCACGGCACATGAGAAATGAAAAAACAGCAATATAATCGCTGCTTGCACATTCGTTGTCATTCCGGCAATTCAGGAAGGCTGATTTCAGCACTACAGTAAATTAGAACAAAGGAGCAGCGATTCTATGGACATTTTTCCATGGCTGACATGAAGGAAAAGTCCTCTTTGACATCACAGCCATCGTTCGGCTGTTGATACCGAAACTGAAACAGCATGACAGAAAAAACAATTATATATTATTTAGCGGTCGTAGGCAAACATCACATGGTGATTCATGCATAGGAGCGGCTTCTGCATGATTGAAGAAAAGAAAACATGCCACCAAAATTAGGTGTCTATATATATACTCCTTTAAGAAACCGGAAGCAGGAAGAGTGGTTGAGGGAACACACGCGGGTTAATGACATCCTAGCCAAAACCAAGAGGAAGAAATTGGCTTGAGCGGGGCATGTAATGAAATGTAAGATAGCTGGTGGTCCTTAAGGGATTCCAAGAGAAAGAAAGCATAGCAGGGGGCGGCAGAAGGTTTCGTGGGCGTATTAAATTAAGAAGTTTGCAGGCATAAGGTGGGCGCAGCTGGCAAGACATGGCTAATTGGAGAGACATGGAGAGGCCTTCACCCTGCAGTGGGTGTAATCAGGCTGATGATGATGATGATGATGATTCTCCCATGGCTGCTAAATAATTTATAATCGAATTTCTTTCTCGCGCTGTTTCAGTTTCAAGAGATGAACGGGGACTATGACGTCAAAGTAAGCTTATAGGTCACACGAGGCATGAAAAACTGCAGTATAATCGGTGCTGCTACATTTGTCATTCCGACTATTGAGGAAGGCTGGCTTCAGCACTGTAGTGAATTAAAACGATCAAGCAGCAGTTATATCAATGTTTTTCCATCCTTTACGTAACATATAACCTGTCTTATGTCACGGTCTTTGCTCGGCTTTTGAAACCGAGACAGCGTAACAGAAAAATTTGATTATAAATTATTTATAGTTCGCAGGCAAACACCACAAGATGATTCATTCGTAGTAGTGCCTTCTGCATCATTGTATAGAAGAAAACGTGCCACCAAAATCAGATGTCTATGCATCTTTAAATTATCATTGGGATTTTTCAAATTGCCGCGCTCGGAGAGCCTGTTCGCTGCCAGAAAATTCACTCCTGACAGGAAGGTGTATCATGCTCACATGAACTGGTCGCCGCCAGAACCAGCCTGCTGGCAATCATGGCGCCAAGGCCGTCCATGGATCACGGAAGGCGAGCGCCCTCTGCTGCTTTGCGTGCTGTTGCGTTTCATTGCTCACATGCGTACAGTAGAAATCTGATCCTTGGGAGCGAAAGAAAGAACATTAGTTATTCAGGGCTGCCGCGGACTCTTGCACTCAGATGCATACATCGACGGCAACAACACAAGTATATGTCCTTCAGTGCGTTGTGTGCTGTTGTGAAGTCTGCATGTA